>CADWAF010002422.1:0-50100 GCA_902984215.1 Willaertia magna | reverse complement strand
AGAATATTCCATCTTTTCCACTGATGATTTTGCCTTTTGCAAATAATCAAGGGACGCTTTTGCTTGCCCCAAAGAGGGAAAGATTGTGGAATCAAGCTGTTTGGTCATAGAAACTGCATAAGAATATAGATATATGAACGAAAGGGAATCAGTTCTTATAAATTGATTAACAACCATCCCTTCTGGTGTTAAATGCTTGTAATCAGACATTTGAAGATGAATACCATGGAAGACAGGAACGGCTGGAACATCTGAAAATTGTAAATTTTCTTTATGGTTTCTTTTAGCCGTTCTGTTTTCTGGATGAATGGAAATGTACTCATTCTCTTTGATCATTCTGACTGCTGAACCAGAATATCCTGGTAGCGTAGAGCATGAATGTCCTTGAATATTAGGAAGGTCTTTCCACACCCAATCACCATTTGTGAACCCGTATGATGCGATCATGTGATGGTGGTTGACCATAAAATCGTTAACAAGCTCTTCAACATCATCTTGAAGTAATTTTACTACCTCTTCGTCCTTTTCTATTTCAAAATGAACTCCATCAGACTTGATAACAAACATCTCCTCCAATGTAGAGCCTTCATAACTAGGTGGAACACAGGAAAACACAACACAATTAGGCTGTTCAATTCCTTTATGTTCTCCTAAACTAGGTGGTAACTCAGGTACCATTACACTTCTCGCCCCAAATTCCACAGGCAAACGCACTAACTTTAAGTTATCTTTTACTTTAAAAGGAGGATCCACATCCACACTACCTTCTTCTTTAGGTGAGTACAACTTTTTAATTGGAAGACAGAACGCAATTATAGGGTCTTTTCGTTTAGGCACAACATGCAAAGGGGTAATCCCTACCAAGTTTGTCAGGAAAATAGCGTTTCCTACATCACAACGTCCATCATCATCGATCCCACATAGTATTCTACAACCGGAAGATGGGTATAACGTGAAATCGACTCCAGTAGATAACGTTAATTTGTTGTTTCCCACTCTGGGAACTCTTTCTACTGTAGAAATACATGGGAATAACAGGGTGTGGGTTGGGACAGTCTCCTTTACTTCTTTAACTTCACGCTTTTCATCGTCGACCGGCAAGTCGTCGACCATAGGAAACTCCTCTTCGTAGGAAACTCTTTTTGGTTTAACAATTCCTGTGTAACCCACAACGAGTCCTTCTCTCTTGGGAGAGTTCCTTTTGGATGGAGAAATTTTCTTTGGAGTTTTAGAGTTTAGATGGTACATATTTTTTTTTGTAGTTTTGTTTGCCACTAAATTGTCTACAGTATAGCAATAATATTATCATTGTTACTATTGTTTTGTGTGTATGTAATTTACATATTGGTTTGGGGGCGAAAAAATATGCTTTCTTGTGACCATATTTTCCCTTTGCAAAAAATTAAATGACAATTTATGGGACTTCAAAAAATGCCCTTTACTGCTACCTTAAACACTTCTTCTTTCCAACACTTTGCTGTACTGTAAAAGTAAAACAAGTATGCAGGTGTTCAAATTAACACTCTGGTTTAAGTTTACAAAGTAAACGGGGCTTAGTTTTTACAATAGCCGCTGGAAAACTCTAGTTATTTTCTTGTTTTTGTTGCTATTATAAAAATTATAATGCAAATCGAAATTCAATCATTTAATTACATAATTTATTATTAGGCCACTACTCTAAATTCACTACTTGTACCTTCATAAGGATAAATATCTTGGTCTAAAGATTTATAATAACCAAAGTGTTTGATTCTATAAGTTCCTGGTGAAGCAGGGAAAGTCTCACCAATTGACCAAGTAATAGTAACAATACTTTCAGAGAGCCAATGTCTACGCCATCTGAATTTGGTGTCCCAATCTCCATCAACTAAAACAACTTTCCATTGATTATTTCCTATCAATTTTTCAACAGTCAAAAATGTTTTTTCTTGCATTACATTATTCTTTGGATGACCAGAATAAAACTCAACGTGAACAGTATCACCATTTCTATACAATTTAGTATTGTCAATATCTTCATAAACATCTCCAAAATGTTTTCCAAATGGAACAGTATCAAGAACAACTCCTGGGTTTAAAGAAATTTGTACACTTGATAAATTTAAAGGTTTAGGTCCAGGTGGTACTTCAATATTCTTGGCAATTGCAGTTGCTAATTTATCATATTCTTGTTGATATGCTGCCAATGTATGAGGTCCATAAATAGTGGAAGCAGCCTCATATCTTTGTGCTTGATATTCTTCATAAGTAGCTACATAACCAGTATATGAATTAGCTAATCCAGCAATTACACAAACTGTTTTTCCAGAAGGGAATCTATTTGGATCTAATCTTGTTAATGTGCTACAAACAGTGGATCTTAATCTTCTACCAGACATTGTAGTAAACTCTCCAGGTACAACAATAACAGCTAATGTTCCAACAACTAAGATTTGTAAAGGATTAATCTCAACTGCCCATGGATAAGGAATAGATGCATATCCAACATCTAATAAAATTGGTTTTGGAGCTTGACAAGCAATTTGTTCAGGAGTAGGTTTAGCAATAAAACCTGAAATGAAATTCCAGAAAGGATTTCCCTTAGTACTGTTATCACCTTGTTTGAAAGAAAAGTCACCAGGTCCATCTGTTGTACCTGCAGCAAAGGAATAACCCATAGCTGCCTTACAAGTTTTACCTACTTTTCCAGTTGAAGTATATTCTGGACTTACAACAATATCTGACATATTTACGTGTACTTGTCTAAAATCAATACTACCACTTAAAAGAATTGAATTTTTAGTGTCTGAATATAATTCTAATGCCTTCTTAAATTGATAAGTACCAATAATCTTAGTTGACTCGAAATCAGTTTTTCCTGGACCCTTTGCAGTACACAATTGTGTTTTTCCTTCACAAGTTGAATCAGCTGCACATGGAGTAATTCCGTCTGGACACGTTGCACCACGAGTGTTTGGTGACACATCTCCTTCATTGGATTGACCAAAGATACTGACAAAAGGACCTGTTCCAGGTAAACTTTCATTACCATTCTTGTATTTTTCAAACATATAACTTGCAAATCCTTTGTTATCTCCAGAAATTAATAAATTTGTATTATTCATAGAAGTACAGTGAACAGCAAACCAAGCAACTGAACCTAATTCTCTTGCATTTTCATCTTCTAAACGTAAGGTGACCATAGTTTTATCGGTATCACCATCAGGGTATTGCTTACGTTCTTCTGCTGGGTTGAGTGGATAACTGGTTGGTGAACGATTAGCATTTGCATTGTATAATTTACCCATATTTAAGTAAATTCTACCTCCTTGTGAAAGATTATTATGTGCATTTACAATACTTTGATAAACTCCTTCAACAATAGTGTGTTGATTATATGGTTCAAATCTAATGTCACAATGTAAATAAATTATTATAAATAAATGAACTTACCCAAAGGTTGTCATGTCATATAAAGCGTACCAACTAAATCCACCAGGACCTGAATGGGTGTGAGTACCACTAATACCAACATTATCTAAAGTATATAGTCCACCAAATTTGTCTTGTAATCTTTTAACTACATCTAAACGAACGGATTGTGTACCGAAGCAAAAGTCAGCACTAACGAAAACAATTCTTTTGTTTGGTTGTTTTCGTTCCGCGATAACTACAGCTCTTGAACGTAAACGGAAGTGAAGACCAGCTGCTCTTTGGCCAACCATGGCGTAACCCATCATACCAATCTCTGCGGCAGGACCAGTAATGTCATAAATACCTGTTCCTATTAGATAATTATTTTCATTATCGGGTATCAAACCATTAGAAAGTAACAAGTTGATCAACAAGAAAATTAAACAAGTTGATAAAAGTACAAAAGATTTCATTTTTTTTTGTAATAAAAAAGGATCAAATAGCAAATTTTGAACTTTGCAAAAGGCTAAATAGGTTGAAACAAAATACAGCTATTTGGAGTTATTTAGAATCAACTTAATTTTTCAACCAGATTTCTATTTGTTAATTAAAACAATGATGTTTATCATTACTTTATTCTTTGTTAGTTAAAAAGTTGAAGGTGTTGTTAATAATTTATAAAATAAATTTTCAGTTAAATTTTTAAAGCTTAAAAAAAATGCATTTATATCACTACACTTTATCTAAACCAGGAATAATTAATCAAGCCATTAGTGGATGTTTTTCTGGTAGAACAGTGATAAGAAATGGAAAATCATCGAAGGTAACAGAAATATTAGTTGCGCGAGGTAAAATTTTGGAATTATTTGAATGTACCGAAGAAAGTACAGTTGTTAAAATTAATTCACAAGAAGTATTTGGAGTTATTAGATCGATTGTATCATTTAGATTTAATAATAGAGGAGATAAAGATTATATAGCAATTGGTTCCGATTCTGGAAGAATTGTTGTTTTGGAGTATAACGCAACAACAAATAAATTTGTTAAAATTCATCAAGAAACTTATGGTAAAACAGGATGTAGAAGAATTGTTCCAGGACAATATCTAGCTGTTGACCCAAAAGGAAGAGCATTAATGATAGGAGCAATTGAAAAACAGAAATTTGTTTATGTTTTTAACATGGACCATGAAAATAGATTAACAATTTCTTCTCCTTTAGAAGGACATACTCAACATACAATATTATTTTCATTAATTGCATTGGACACTGAATTTGATGAACCACAATTTGCTTGTATTGAAGTCAATTATGAAGGAGCCGATGAATCTGAATATAGTTATCAAAATGTTAAAAAGATGTTAACTATTTATGAATTCGATCTAGGAAAAAACACTGTCGTAAGAAAAAGTACAGAAGAAATTGAAAGAAGTTCAAACATGTTAATTCAAGTTCCAAAACCAGTTGGAGGTGTTGTAGTTTGTTCTGAAAATGTTTTGACATATAAGAGAGATGGTCATCCAGATATTAGAGCGTTAATTCCAAGAAGAAAAGACATGCCTAATGACCGTGGATTAATGATTATTGGATCTCAAATGTATGTAAAGAAAACAAAATCAGATTTCTTCTTTTTAGTTCAAAGTGAATTAGGAGATTTATATAAAGTTACTTTTAATTATGCAGAAACTAATCAACAAGATGATAAATTTAATGTTGCAAGTATTAATGTAGTTTATTTTGATACAGTACCTGTTGGAACTTCCTTTTTAATGATGAGAAATGGTTTACTTTTTGTTGCCTCAGAATTTACTGACCACAAAGTTTATCAATTCTTAACTATTCAAGTTTCTACTGACCAACTTGTTGGAGAGGTTTTAATTAATGAAGAAGTTTTTCCAGTTTTTGAACCTAGTATCAAACCACAACATTTGAATTTAGTACAAGAAATAAGAAATTTAGCACCAATTACAGATTTTAAGGTAATGGATTTATTTAATGAGGGAACACCACAATTTTATTGTTTAACTGGAAGAGGACCTTTTTCTTCAATGAGATTGTTAAGATATGGATTACCAATATCTGAAATTGTTACTGCTCCTCTAGATGATCAACCAATATCTATTTGGACTGTAAAGGGTTCAGTTTACGACCCATATGATAAATACATGATTATTTCATTTGCGGACTATACTATGGTATTATCTATTGGTGAAAAAGTAGAACAAGTTGAAGATAGTGGATTGTTTACTACAACAAGAACCATTTATGCTGCAAATATTGGTGACTCTGATCTAATTCAAATTCATCCTCGTGGTATCAGACAAATTCGTGCAGACAGTTCAATTAATGAATGGGATCCTGGAAATAAAACAATTGAAAAGGCTGCAGTAAATGAAACTCAAGTAGTTATTGCTTTAAGTGGAGGAGAAATAATTTACTTTGAATATGAAACAATTACTGGTCAACTCATTGAGTTGGAAAAGAATGATATGGCTCAAGACGTTGCCTGTTTAGCTCTTGGTCCTATTCCAGAAGGACATCAAAGAACTAGATTTTTAGCTGTTGGTTTTTATGATAAAACAGTTAGAGTATTGTCACTAGGTCAATATGATATGATGACTGTTCTTTCCAGACAAGCCCTTCCTGCAGAACCTGAATCCCTTAGTCTTATAGAATTACAAGCTGGTGACACCTTTGAACTTTTCCTAAACATTGGTTTAAGTAATGGTGTTGTACTAAGATCAACTGTTGACACTTCTTCTGGAGATTTATCAGATACCAGAACTAGATTCCTTGGAACAAAAGGAGTAAAACTAAGAACTATAAAAATTGCAGGAAGAAATGCAATATTAGCTCTTTCCAGTAAACCATGGCTTGGATTTAGTAATCAAGGAAAAATTGAAATGATTCCATTATCTTATCCTACATTACATTATGCCTCCAACTTTTCTTCTGAGCAATGCCCTGAAGGTTTAGTAGCAATAACTTCTGGAGATTTACGTATTCTGTCTATTGAAGGTATTGGAGATATTTTCAACCAACAAGTTATTCCATTAAAACACACCCCAAGAAAATTCGTAATACACGAAGAAACTGCCAAAATGATTGTTATTGAAACAGATCATAATACAGTCACAGAATCTGAAAAAAATCAACAAAATAATGACGAACAAATGAGAGATGAAGAAATACCTCCAGAAATTGAATATGGTTCAACCAAGACAGCCCCTAATTCTGGTAAATGGGCATCATATATAAGAGTTTATTCTCCTGAAACAAAACAAACAACTGATTATATTGAATTGACCGAAAATGAAGCTGCATTCAGTATAACAACTTGCAAATTCGCCACATCTATTGATGGAAAAACTATTGAAAATTATGTTATTGTTGGCACTGCTAAAGATTTAAAACTTTATCCATCAAGAAAATGCACTTGTGGTTATATTAGAGTGTACAGATTTGTTGACGGAGGAAAATTACAATTAGTTCATAAAACTGAGGTTGAAGATGTTCCTTACGCTATGTATCCATTCCGTGGTAGATTATTAGTAGGTGTTACCAATATGCTTAGAATTTATGATTTAGGTAAAAAGAAATTATTAAGAAAATGTGAAAATAAGACCTTCCCTAACTTTATAACCTCAATTGCAGTTGAGGGTAATAGAGTATATGTTGGTGACATTACTGAATCTTTCCACTTTGTTAAATATAATGTACAAGAGAATTCTTTGACAATATTTGCCGATAACTCAACTCCTAGGTGGATAACTGCATCTGCATTACTAGATTACAATACTATTGCTGGTGCAGATAAATTTGGTAATTTCTTTATCTCTAGATTACCTAATGATGTAACAGATGAATATGAGGATGTAAATGCAACTGGTAAAGAACGATGGGTTTGGGAAAGAGGATTACTTAATGGTGCTCCACAAAAAGCTACAGAAATTGTAAAGTTCTATGTTGGTGATATGATAACTAGTATGACTAAAACTAGCTTAATCCCTGGAGGACCAACTGTTTTAATTTATGTTACTGTCACAGGAGCAATAGGTATTTTCATTCCATTTACAAGTAAGAAAGACATTGACTTTTTCACTCAATTAGAAATGCAATTAAGAGAGAAAAACCCACCATTATGCGGTAGAGATCATTTAGCATATCGTAGTTATTATTTCCCAGTTAAAAGTGTTATTGATGGTGATTTAATTGAACAATATAACATTTTAGATTTAAGAACAAAGGAAACAATTGCTAAAGAGTTAGATAAAAAGATTAATGAAATATCTAAGAAAATTGAAGATATTAGAAACCAAACAGGTATTTAAAATTACTATTGTAACCTAAATATATTTATCATCATTAGTTTATTGTTTTGTTGTTTCTTGTTTTGTTCCCTCTTGTTGTTGTTGTTTATTGTATCGAATAAGAGAATTTGTATTTAGCCATAAGTGAGGAACATATAATCCTTGAATAGATGGGTTCTTTGTTAGTTTTCCATTTCCGATTTTCTTTGCTTTATCTCCCCATTGATTTTTAATATTATGTAATTTTCTAATAATTTCAAATTCATTTAAATTTTTACAGTCATGAACATGTTCTCTTCCGTTACGATATAATGCTTTCATGTATGGATGTCTTCCTTTACGTAATTGAACAACAAAATTAACATCAGTTGTAGATTTTGCGAATTCCCAAAACTTTCCGTTTTCTTGGTCTAGTAGAGCTCTCATTCCTTTACTACTACCACTCCAGTCGCAAAAGTATAGACAAACTTGTTTTAATTGTGAAACACCATTTCTAGACATTTTTTAAAAAGTGTTAAAAAAATTAATTGATAGCGTTTTTAATTTTGTTTTATAAACAATTATTACCCATGTTGTCATTCATAATAATAATAATTTAATATAATTTAATAATTGAGAAACCATTAGAATAGATGTACTCTTTTTCTTGTGCTGTTCCAGTAGCAACAAAACAATTTTTAAGCTCTTGAAAATTGTGAAGGTTATAACATTGTAAAGAAAAAAATGGCAGCGGAATGGACAAGCGTAATTGAATCTACAAGAAATTTAGTGAAACAAGCAATGAGTGGATACGATTGTTCTCATGACTTTGTTCATGTTGAAAGAGTTGTTAACTTATCTATGAAGATTGCTAAGAAAGAAAATGTTACAGACAATAAAAGTTTACAAATCATTGAACTTGCTGCTTACTTGCATGATCTAATGGATCACAAATACGTTTCTTCTAATGAAAGTCAAAGTGAAAACCAAAACAAAAGACAAACATTAATCCAAAATCATTTAAGTCAATTTCAATTAGATAATGATATTATTGATAAAGTTCAATTTATTGTTGAAAATATTTCTTTCTCTAAAGAAGTGAAAAGACTTTCTTCATCTTCTAATAATTTTCAATCATTTATTGAACTAGACATTGTACAAGATGCAGATAGACTTGATGCAATTGGAGCAATAGGTATAGTTAGATGTTTCAGTTTTGGATCATCAAAGAATCGTCCACTTTATTACAAAGATGAAGTTAGTGATGTTAATCAATTTATTAAAAGTAAATATTTAGATCAACCTAAGGTATCAGGAACAAATGACAGTTCAATTCAACATTTCTTTGATAAATTACTTCATTTAAAAAGTATGATGAAAACAAAAAGTGGATTAGAAATGGCAGAACAAAGACATCAATTTATGGAACAATTCATTCATCAATTCTATAGTGAAGTTTATGAACAATAACAAATTTTAATACATGAATTTTTAAATAATATCTTTGTAAAAGCATTGTGTTCAATTAATTATTTGTAAAAAAAAATAAAAAAAAAATAATGCCGCCTAAAAAGAAGACGAAAGGAGAAGATGGAGCAGCGGGATTAGATTTCTTATCAAGTAAATTAATGCAAGCATCAGATAAAAAACAACAAATATTAGATGAAAGTGAAAAGGTAAATAAAAAAAAGAAAAAATCATCATCTACCACTTCAGAAGATGGCACAAAAAAACGTAAAAAGAAGAGTTCTTCAAAAAAAGAAAAGACAACAACTGACACTTCAAATACAACAACAGGTGTAAATAATAATGCAGAAATCTTTTCAACCATTCAAATAACAGAAGAGGATGATAATATAACTACTACTACCAATAGTAGTAATGGTAATAAAAAATTATCTAAAAAAGAAGAAAAAGAACAAGCCTTAGGATTAATATTTTATAAATTAATTGAATATTTACAAGAAAATTCAGAAAAGAAATTTACATTTACAGAATTATTAAATATATTACCTGTAAATAGTGAACAAAAATTAATTACAACATTAGATGAAAAAACACAAAAGAATTTATTTAAAAAATTAAAAGATAATCCAAAAGTAGATTTACAAATAACAATTAAATTAACAGGAAATAATATTGATCCAAATGCAATTATTTGTTTTAAAGCTATTCATCAATCTGTTAAGAAGAAGGAAGATATTGTAAATTTATTAAAACATCCAGAATATTTAATTAGTGGAATACCTGAAAAGGAATTAACAGAAAGTTATAAAACAATTATAGATGATATTAAAGATTTAATAAATAATAAATATTTATTATCTATTTATAATGAAGAAAAGAAATCTAATATTTTATATTATAATGATTTACAAATATGTTTAGAAATTGATAATAAATTAAAAGAATTATGGAAAGATAATAAAATTAAGAATAATGCTTTGAAAATGCCACAAAGAGCAGATGATATTGAAGAATATTTAACTAAAGCTAAATTAGCTAAAACTGAAACTATTATTTGGCCAGAAGATGAATATAGAAGAAAGAAAGAAGCTGAAAGAGAAGAAAATGCAAAGAATATTAAACAAAAGAGAACTAGAAAGATGAATATTAATAAGATGACAAATAGACATTTGAAAGATCAATTACAACAATAAATTTAAAACAATTTAAAATAGATTTGTTTATCAATCATTTCCTCTTCTTCAGCTCCATTTGTTGTTGTGTTATTATTGACAATACTTGTTCTACTATCATTACTACAAGTACTATTTGATCTAGTGTAATAGTATTCTTTAATTTCAGTGGTTGATGTTGTTGTATTATTTGAATTTAATAAATTATTTAATAATTCCTTTTCTTTTGATTTCTTAAATATTGGGAAATAAATACATTGATAATAAAATAAATAAATACAAGAATAATCACCCAAGAAATAAATTCTATTAATTAAAGATAATATAATGATGGCATGTGTAATTGTCCATGGAAAAACTAACATGAAACGATTAGCAACAAAAGTAAATGTTGTATAAACAAATGGAACTGAAATAATATAATAAATTATATAAATCATAAAATAAATAAATGTAATACTTTCAATAAATAAATATTTTGTAAATTTAAATTGAAAGAATGAAATATTTGTAATTCTTTTTCTTAATATTTTAAAATAAACTTTCATTCCATAACCAATTAAAATTGAAATTGTAATTAAACTATAAATAAATAAAATATTTATAATTATATATTTAACTAAATCTAATACACTATGTAAAGATGAAACAATACTTATTGTAATAATAAAACTTAAAATCAATAAAAATGTTAAAATAAAAACAATTAAAACTAATAACCTTAATTTACAAAAGTTATTTTCATCTAAAACATCTAATGATTCATTAACCATTTTCTTTAAAACAAATAACCATTGAAATACAATTGGTATTACACCAATTAAACAAAATATACAGTTGATTGTAATTAAAATTAATCTTATACTTGTATGAAATAATGATATTAAACTAAATATACCAATTATTTGTGTAATCATTGCTATAATTGTAGCAATTATTCTAAAATCTCTTATACAATATTTTAAATTTATTAATTTAAATTTCTTTAATATTTTATGATCTTGTTTTAATAAATTATTATTATTAATTAATTTTTTAACCATTAATGGTATTAAAATAAATATTAAATAAACTAAAAACTCAATTAAATAAAAAGTTATAAATATACTTCTAATTATATTTTGAAAATCATTTGTATAAAATAATTTATTCCAATCATCATCACAAATAGAACTAAAACTATTGGTTTCTTTACAAAAACATAAATGAACTGGGAAATAGGAATAATAAGAAGGTGGTGAATTAAGTGATGGATAATAGATTAATGTTAAAAAGGAATAATGATTTTGATTGATTTTGTAACATGGTTGACCAAATGTTAGTTCATTTATTGTATTTGTTGTAACATTCCATTGAAAAGGTAAATTACATTTATTTTCTTTTTGTAAAGTAAATAAATAATTAAATTTACATATATTACAATAATTATATATTTTTATAATATTTTGTAATGATAAAGATTTATTATTTTGTAAATTAATATTTAAATTTTCTATAATTGGATGAAAATTATAATTCTCTAAATTTTTTGTTAAATTTAAAAATATATTAAAAATTACATTATTATCTACATTACAAAATATATCTTTACAAAAATCATTTTCTATTTTTATTTCATTTAATAAAATCTCTGTATCTTTACAAAAATTATTATTTTCATTAATATTTTCTAATTTTGAATAAATTGTATCTATCCCTTCAGATGTTCTAGTAAAAAAGAAATCATATTGAATTGGAGGATTATAAATTATTGTTGAATTAATTTCATTAGAAAGACTAAAAGATGATAGAAAAGTTATTATAACAATCAAATTACCAATTAGTAGTAGTGAGTAAGATAACTTCATTAAATGTTTTTAAAAATTATGGTACAATGTGTTATTATATGATCAATCAATAATTGATGGAGAGAAGGTTGTTAATGGACACTACAGGAGAATCCTTGTTTTTCAAAGTGAAGAGATTTATAGGCTTAACTTTTTAATTTTTTTTTTAAGATGAAATTCATGACGTGACGGGATGATAGATCTACAAGAAGAGGATTCTATTCTCAATTCATCACTTTAAGTTCTAATTATTGCTATTTACAGATCATTTATTTACATGCAATAGAGATGAATAATAATTCCTTCATATTAATGGTTGTTGTTTCATTTCTTTCTTCTTGCTGTTTGGTCATTAGCATCACTAGAAAAGCAAGTCTTTACGGGAATTTAAATTTTGTGCTGATTGTGAATTTCAAAACTTTCCTTCTTGCTTTATCATCTCCGTTTCTATAACATTAAAATCGTCTTCACTTAATTCTCTAAATCCACCTCTAAAATACATTCCCCAACTCTTTTTATTTTCAATAAAACTTAACTTATCTATCATACTTTTAATATTAACTATCTTTGAATCTTTATCATAATTTACATTAATCCTCCATGGTTTAAAGGTTGGAGTCATTTCTACTTGGTAGGGAGTATCTTGGTTTGAGATTGTTCCTATTGCTGTAAAACACTGGCAAATGTTTGTTTTTGTAGAACCATTTTCAAAAACAAGTTTAGATGAATAGTAAACTACTCTATCTCCGGTTTTCATTCTTTTCAAAGGACCGTCTTTACCGTGGCAAGCTTGTGCTATTCCTAACTCTTTGCCTTTAGATACATGATCCTTGGAAGCAACTATTAGCCAATATCTTGTTCTCAGTGTTTTTACTTTCATTCTTTTATGTTGTAAAGAAAGGATAATCAATTGATATCTTGTTTTAAATTTCTTGTTTTAACTCCTCCAAAAAATTGTTCAAAGCTGCACTGGAAGAGATGAAAGCAAAACATCAAAATTCGGAATGTTATGAAATTAATTATCAAATAATTTAACAACTGGCATCGCTTTCTAGAAATCATTAACATAGAACAAAATAACTAAAGCTTCAATCTATTTAAATTTAGAAATTTCCATTTATGAAAAATATAAAAACAAAAACGGATGCGGGTTGGAATTTATAAGAAAACAACAATTTAAAAAATAATGCTTAAAGCTTTTATCCTTATCCTTCTTATACACTTACTACTATTTAAAAGTGTTTCTACTACTAGCTCTCCAACAATTATAACAAATGATGATATTAACTTTGTACATATCTTAACAAATTACTTTTTAAATAAGATTGAGGCAAGAATGGTAGATGTTAGTTATCCAATCATTATTAACAATCAATCTATTTGTGCTAGTCCATCTGTACATTATGAAAGAATTGCATTAGGTTTATTGGAAAATATTGCAGCTCATGTAAGAAACTATGATAAATCTCTTGCGTATTGGAATTCAAATGAAAAATGTTTTAAAGATAATTTGACAAACAAATGTTTTTTGAATTTAGGTACATATTTTACAGATTGTATGAATAATGAATTATTGACTTTATTACCAACTAGAACCAGTTTTTATTATTTAGAACATATTGATAGGATAAGATCAGATTCTTTACTTTTATTAACACAAGTAAAAAAGATAATACGTATTGCAATAGATATTCAAATTTTCACAGAAAGTGGTGCAGGGACTTTACAAGATGGAACTTTTCTTGCGCAAAAATTAGATGCTTATAAATTAGAAATACGTTCAGCCAATACCTTTTTTAATGAAATTGTAAAAAGGTATAGAGACCTTTTACTTTTATATACTTTTCAAGTTCAAGACGAATACTTTGTGGCAATAGACCAATCAGTATATGAACAATTAATTACAGGTGTGAAACAAGGATTTGGCGTAAGTCTGGATACTTACAAAAATTATTTATTGTCCCTTAAACAAAAAGCGAGTACAATAGGTACAAAGATACAATCTTATGATAAGATAGTTTCATTTTTACTTCAAATTTATTATATTGATAACCAAGTGTCAACTGTTACTAAGGTAATGGGATTAGTTGAGGCGTGTAACTTAAGGACCTGTTCAATTTATAATTCTGTCACAGACTTAACTTCACTGTCTACCAAAACTTTTGCAATGGAAGTATTAATGCCATTAGATATCCCTAGCTCAGCTTTGTTAGGTTCTACATCATTCGATTTTGCAATATCTAGAACACCACTTATTGATTTCAGTAGAATGGAATACACACTAGGTAATCAACGATATATTTTCAGTGTTGATGGAAAGTACAAAGGTTCCTTTTGGTACAATTTACAAGTTAGTTCTAGTAAGATTTTTACCTGTGCTTTTACCTTAGATTATACCTATTTTCCTTACTTGGTTGATTCTACGAAACTTATCTATTCCACTTCAGCACCCACAAGCACAACAACATCCACTTCATCAGCATCTACCATACCTACAACTTCTTCTGGTGTATCTAGAGATACCTTTACCAGTAATGCCTCACTAAGCAACAACAAACGCTCGTTATTGAGCTATTTTACTGGTAGAAAATTATTAGCAAACAATCTTCCAAGTTATAACTGCCCAGCAGGCAGATACGGCCCAGAATGTAAATTGGCTTATGCTGGAACTTACTCCCCTGGGGATGGTCTTCTCTATGTTTGCAGTAATGGGCCTGAGGGAGAAATTCAATACATTGGAGAGGGATCTACAAACAGTGACTGCTCATTTAAATGTCTAAATCCTAAACATCATAGAGTTGGAAACACTTGTCAATATCCTGATATTGGATATTATCCCTTAGATGGAACCTCTGAGGTAAAACCTTGCAGCTCGTATTCCAATGCGTTTGCATTTATATCTCCGGGTACTGTTGGAGATCCAACGAGTTGTACACAAGTCCAAAAAGAACCATTTTCTGTTAGCTATAACCTTGGACAATTAACAACTAGACAATCCTTCTCAATAGAAATAGATTTATTGTTAGATAGCAAATTGATTCCCAACTATTTCATTGGATATGGTATTGTTTCCATTGAAAACGAATGGGTGTGGCAAGCAGTCATAAACAAAGGAGATAATTCAATGTATATGGAAGTGAAAAAATTTAACAGTACCCCCAATGATCCAAAACTAATTACAGTAGCATTTCCCTTAGATTTTAACTGGCATAGCTATAGCTTACAATTTAATTATCCTTCCCAGGTTTTATCTATTTATCGTGATATGCAACCGATTGGTTCATCCCTCTTTTCGTTTAATTATACTAGTAGCGTTGACAATTTCCTAGTTGGTGGGGCATTTAAGATTGTAAAGGGTGACTTTCCCCCTGTTTATTATCTTTGGCTTGGCAGCTTCAAAAATGTTAAGCTTTATGATCAGTTAATCGATTCGTGGGCTTCTTATAGCTCCAAAGAAGTTGTTTGTCCTTCAGGCACATTATTTAAAGGAGGAAAATGTATTTCGTTATCTTGTCAAACAGACAACTTTATTGTTGATTCTAACCAATGTATTTGCCCTTGGGGGAGATATAAGGATGGGGATGACTGTGAAGTTTGTCCATACTCTTCTACTATTGGTAGTTCATTGCCAAGAGAACAATTAAAAGATTGTCAGTGTTCACAAAGTATGATTTTTAGTTATAAAAACGCACAATGTGTTCAGGCACAACCATCCTTATATCCACCACTTGCGACATTTAAAATGACAGGAAGTTATGGACCATACAAAGCATTAGAAGATTCAATACTATCTCAGTTTTTCTATCCTGTTGGGGAAACAGTTATTACCCTTGCGCCTAATTACAACCAAACAGTTTATGGAGATGAAGTGTATTCCATAAAACTAATTAAGGATGGTAATAATGTGTTGTTTTCATATGATTATGACAAAAATCAGCTAACCCAGTTTAAAATATCTTCAAATGAAACAGGAGATTATGATTTAATTGTTTCAACAGAAAGAGATGGCCACAGAGCTGGATTTACCTCTAAAATAAGTTATCATATTAGAGAAAGAGATTTAAAACCGTTGATAGTTCCAAAACCATCAGATGGAGAATTTGATTCACCCTTTCAAATTCGTATTCTACCACCATACAGAAGCAAACCAAGTATTATTATTTTATGCTATGGATCTAACGAACTTAATGTCACTTGTGTCGAGTATGACGACAAAAAACAGTGGGTATTTGGCCCACCTGTTTATTTAAAAGTATTTTCTTATGGAACATTATTTTCTCGTTTGCCTGGCGAAATTATCAGTTTCTTTTACCCAAGGACTATCACAAAGGCACAACAAATGTACTATGATAATCAAAAGGAATGGAAATCCTACTTAGAAGAAAAAGAAAAGGTGTTAAAAGAAAAAGATCAAATTAGAAAAGCATCAACAATGTATAGGTTATTTAATCCGTTTAATGAGTGGTTTAATACTTATCCAAGTTACTTGTGGTTTCCAATTGTATGTGCTTTTTGTTTGGTTATTTTCATAATTGTATTGTTTATTGCAAGATTTTATTTTGCTAAAAGAATTAATAAGAAAAGAAAATTAAAGATTAAAAAATATTTAAGGCAACAAAAAGAAATGGAAAAATATTTAAATCAATTCTTACCTCCACCATATAAATATAAGGTTGAAGAAGATAATGAAAAGAAAAAGAAGAAAAAAAAGAAAATTGTTGAAAGTAATGAGGCAACAGAAGAAATGAATAGATCGTTAAGCGACAATCAAAATCTAACAGTAATTGACAACAATACTGAAAATATAACAGCAATCAGTGACACCCCTCCAATAAGGGACCGTTCCAATTCAATTGTCGAGGATGAAATTGACAATGATGAAATACAATTATTGGATATTCAAGTTGAGGAATTAGGGGCAACCTCTAAATTCAATAACCTATTTCGTCAAAATAATTCTTTACAAGAAGTTAGAACCCCTCAAAGAAATGAAACAAGAAAACCAAAACCTTTACCTCAATTACCAACTAATACTTCAGACATGAAAAGAAAGAAATTAAGTTCTCGTTCATCCAATGGTCCAAAATTTATATTATGTGGACAATGTGGAGATATTGCTAGGTTTTGGTGTAAAGGATGTAATAATTATCTTTGTTTGGAGTGTGAAATGAAAGATTCCGTTAATCATAATAACAGAAAGTCAAGGATCATGATTTGTGATCATTGCTTACAACAGAAACCACAATTAAGAGAATATTATTTGAAAAAGAATGAAAGAAAATATTTTGGCTGCAAACAATGCTTAGATTTATTAATTGATGAAAAGAAAATTAAGCAAGTTGGTGTCATTATTAAAAGATGTACCAAATGCTTTGATGAGCAAATTTCCCAAGAATCTACTGAGCCATTGTGTGACAATTGTAAATCTTATAATTTGAATAACTAACAATTAAAACATTTCCATACTTATGACCTTAATAAACGCCAAAAGTATTTTGTGTTAATTGGAATGTTATTAGATAAACAATTACAAAAAAATGAGCAACTTTCAACTAGTGGATGAATTCCCTGATACGAAAACAGATTTTAAATCTATTTTCTTAGCGAGATTAGATAAATACACAGGAATACCGTATGTATAATCATTTGTGATTTATTTAATGTCAAAAGTGCAGCAAAAGTAATATATTTTATTGCTTGGATTTTAACTCCGTTTTTATTATTAGGAAACCTTTTTAAAACTGCTGTGGATTATTACTACATGTATGATGAAAGTACAATGATGGCAATTGGTATCACTTTTGTAATGTTATTTGTAAGTATAGTGGTAACAATTTTTCAATTACAAATTATTTAAACAGCTCTCAATTTCCGTCTTTTTCTTATTTATTTTAAGTTTACGATTATTACTGGAAACCTGTATGGCAATTGCTGACATTAGATCTCTATCTAAAGATGTATCACCAAAAAAAGAAGAAAATTAATTGTAAATATTCTTTTCATAAATAAATGCACAAGAAAATAAATCTTCTGTTGCCATTCCTTGCGATTTAAAAACAATTATTTCTTCATTGTTACTTCTCCCAACAATGTTTGACACAACATGTCCTAATTCACCACTAACAAATTTACTCATTGTTTGTTGTAATAAAACTTCCTCTTTGTCATGTTCAATAGTATCTATTTGATTACTTAACTTTAATAATTGTATAACTTCACTACTTTCCTCTTTAGTACTGTTAATAGAATCAACAAATAATTTAAAATGTTCAACAGGTTGACCATTATTACAAAATGTTGATAAATCAATTTCTTGAGCACTTCTTTGACTTGCTCCAACTGCTACCACTAAAGATCCTTTCTTTAACCATTCTCCTTTAACAACGTATTGCTTAGAACTTGTTACTAAACAAATAATATCAGCTTCTCTTGTTGCCTTTTCTCTGTCAAATTCAGAACAAACTTCAATCTTTTCATTATTTAATTTATGCTTAATATCATTTACACAATTCTCAACTTTTTCTTTACTTGTTTCTCTTCCACAAATAATTATCTTAGAAATCTTACCAGGTAAACCAGTGACAAATGCTTCTGCGTGTGATCTTGCTTGTACCCCTGAGCCAAATATTGAGACAACTAAGTTTGAACTGTCTCTTCTTGCTAAATGTTTAGCTGCTACTCCACTTACAGCAGCTGTTCTAATTGCAGTAATTTCAGAAGCGTCAAAAGTGGCAAGTAATTTACCATTCTTTGCATTACAAAAAAGTACTAATCCTTGGTGGCTATGTTCTTCTTGAGGATAGATTGTTAGAAATTTAACACAAATATACTTGTCATTAACAGCTGGCATTAATCCAATGATTCCTTGATGTTTTGGAAATAGAGGAATTGCATTTCTTAAAGGATTAACTAAATAACCTTCTGTCTGATCATGAACAATGTGATTTTTGAATGGAATGTGATAGTGATCTAAATCTTTAGAAATTTTTGAGTTAGAATAATAACTCAATGCATCTTCCATCACTTTAATTCCTTCATGCATCGTAAACTTTTCTCTAATCTCTTCAGCATTAAAATACTTTACACCTTCCATTGTCTTTATTTTTTTAAAAAAAAATTGTAAAATTTAAATAAATGGACATTACAAGGTTCCAAGCTGAAGATTTTGATCCAAAAGCATGGATTAATGAAACATTGTCCTCCGATGTAATGGAGATTGGTGGATCCACTAATAATGATAAGTCTAATACTTCTCCATTATTAGGTATTTCATCATCTACTACCAATGGTAGTGTTACAACTTCCGATATGAGTTATCAAGTAAATAATATGATTGTTAAATTACAAGCTTTATTTACAGAATTAAGTATCTTTATGGAAGAAGAAGTAAAGAATGCAATTCAAAAAATACCTAATGCTCTATTTGAAATTGAAAGAATGAAAGAAGAAACAGTTTCTTTATTTTTAAGTGTTACTCATCTTTATAAAAGAATTGAAACAATTGAAGAGAATTGTTATCAAGATAATAAATATTTTGAAACTTTAAAAGAATTAGTTAATTTAAAAACAATTTTAAGTTCTATATTATTAACACTTGAACAATCAAAAACTTTAACAAAATCTTTACAACAATTAGATTTATTATTTAGAGATATAAGTAAACCAACTCTATCACCAAATACCAATAATAATAATACTATTAATAATAATATTAACAATAATAATACATTAAATAATACTTTAATTGATGTTAATGAGATATCCATTGAAACTTTAAAGGAAATGACTAATCAAATATGTAATGTTGAAGAATGTGTAAATACATTAGAACCATATAGTGAAAAAGTTAAAAATAAATCTAAACCTAAATTATTAAATTATAAAGAAAAATTAATTGAACAATTAATTGGAAATAAATTTGTAAATGAAATGACAAATAATAAAAATAATGAAAGTAAAGAATTAATAGAATTAGTTTATAAAATAGATTCAATGAAAGGAATATTAAAATTATTTGAATTATATTATGAAAAGACATATCAACAATTAATTGAACAACAAACTAAATCACAACAATTTTATAATCAAATGATTTATATTTTAAAACAAGAAGATTTAATTTATAAAAAATTATTTCAAGGATTATCAAAAGAAATTCAACAAGATGATTTAAGAATTCAAGTAAAGATGAAATTGATTGAATATTGTTTTAAACATTTAAAATTTACATTTTTACAACAAGATGATTTACAACAATTAATAATGATACAATATAAATCTACAAAACAATTTGCAAAACAATTAGGTGTAGATTTATCTCATCAATTAAAAATTCAAAAATTAATTTTTGATCCTTTTGTAAATTTACAATCAAGCTATTTAAGAAAATTAGAAAAAGAATATACTTTAAAACAAGTCAAACCACATTTATCAATGAGTGATAATATTGTTGAATGCATTGATGATGCTTTAACACATTTATTTAATGAATGTGAAAATGCATTAGAGAGATGTATTACTTTTACTTATGGTATTGAATCACAACCTTTTATTAAAACTATAAATCAAGTATTTGAAGAGTTTGGTACAAGTGTTAATAAAATTGTAAATAATGAAATGGTCAAATTTTTAAAAAAGAAAAATAATAATTTACAAGTGGTTTTTGGTGATGGTGAAAGACAAAATATACAAAATGGTTTAAAATTATATGAAATTGTAAATGATAAAGAACGTGGAATTAAACAAATGTTAGATGAATTAGAAAATAAAATTAAAAATAGATTACTAGAAATATTAAAAGATATAATAACAAACCAATTAGATGAATATTATGTTAAAATACAAACAGATCAAGTCATTAAGCAATTAAATCATTTTTATAATAGTTTACAAGAAGTACAATTACCATTATTATCAGTTGCTATTAAATCAATAGACATGAATATATTATCACCTATACATGAATTTGCAAAGAATGCTTTAACACTTTATGTTAAAAATGTTTTAAGTAGTATAGCTCCAAAACCAAATCAACCAACATTTTATTATTCTTTAGTTGGAGATAAACAAGTAGAATATATAGATGATGCACATTTACCTGAATTGCATCATTCAATACAACCAAGTAGATTTATTACTCAAATTGGTGAATATTTAGTGAAATTACCTGAACAATTAGAAATATTAAAGAATGATGATCATGTTACTTATTGGCTTGATACTGTTTGTAAAGAAACAATATCTTTAATGACAAATAATTTAGTAGCACCAACAAGTGGTCAAAAATTCCAAATTCAACAATGGAATGCAGATATAAGATATATTAGACATTTATTAGTAGATGTACTTGATTTCCAAGGCCAACTTGACTCTTTAAATACAATTTAATTGTGTATTTAAAAGTCTATTGTTGTCAACATTATTTTGCATTGTAATAATAAAATCGGTATTTATTTAAAAAAAAATGTTTAATAACAAGTCCAACATGGACATTGATGAGAATCTCTTGGAACACCATGATCACCATCAAAGTGTTGAAGAAGATTATACAGTTTGTTTTGATACACTTTGCAATCCAGACATTCCATCAACTAAAAAAGAAAATATTAAACAACAAATAATTAAACATGTAAAAGAAGAAAAATTATCATTAAATGAAAGTGTAAAATTTCTTGGACCTTACTTAAATAATTCACAAGATGAAAGAATAAGATCATGTTCATATGAAATATTAAATGAAATTTTAATTAATTTACCAATTAATAAATCAAATGATGAACAAAAAACAATAACTATAGTGGCTAGTTTACTTAGATTCATTTCCGATAGATTCTATGATATTGATTGTATATCTACGTTATTACCATGTCTCCTAACAATCTTCACTAAATATTCTTCATTCATCTCTTTTGAACAATCTTCACAGACAATGATTTTATTCTTTGAGAATGTTAGCCTTGAAAAAAATGGGATTGCTAGCGCTACAAAAATCCGTAAATTTACTTACGATTGGTTTAAGGCTTTGTTAGAAAGTTTTCCAAAAGTTGTTGGAACAATTAATTTTATGAATGGTTTTATTCAAACAATGGATGGTGAAAGAGATCCTTTAAATTTATTATTTTGTTTTGATTTTATTCCAAAATTAATTAAATTAATTAAACAAGAACATTTAGAACAATCTATTTTATTAAGTTGTTCAGAAGAATTATTTGAAATTACAAGTTGTTATTTTCCAATCACTTATAATCCATCCCCAAATGATACAAGAGGTATAACAAAAGAACAATTATCTACTTCATTAAAAGAATGCTTTGCTTCAAATGAATATTTTGCATCTTTTTTATTTCCTTTTTTATTAGAAAAAATTTCAAGTGACATTATTGACACTAAAATTGAAGCTTTAGATTATTTAAGTTATTGTATTGAAAAGTTTGGTGAAGAAATTGTTAGAGAATATTTAACAGAGATATGGGCTTATATTAGAACTGAAGTATTAAGAACTGGTTCAATTGATGTTTTAAAGAAATGTTATGAATCTGTTACAAGAATAACAAAAATTGTATTAAATAAGAAACCTACAACTAAATTTGATTTACCTAATATTGAAGCTATTATCAGACCTTGTTTAGTAGAATTAAAATCACCAACAGAATCAAAATTTAGTGCCTTATATTCTAGATTAATTTATTCTTGTACTTGTGCTTCATTTGAAATTGCAATTTTAGTTTTTGAAAGAATAGTCCCTGAATTAATATTTATTGGAGAAGATGCTAGCACAAAAGATAAGAAATCTGGAATATTATTAATGTTTACTCAATTACTTCAAGGATTAATGGAAACAATAACATGTAATAATACTTTACCAGAATCAATATTAAAATATATTAATCAAATGATGGATATATTTAAACAAATTTATGATGAAGAATATAAAAAAGATGAACGTGATTTAATTCTTATTATTATAGAAGCACTTAGTAGAATAATTGTATTTTATAATATTAATAATAATGAAAACTATTTATTTGATACATCTATATTATCTGAAATTTATATTAATCAAATTTTATTGAGACACAAGATATTAACTCATATGGGTACAGATGATACTGAATTAGGAATTGAACTTAATCAATCTGCTAATTTAGATAGTTATAAAGAAAGAACGATTAAAGCAATTGCTTGGATCTATCAATATAAACCTAAATTAATTGAAAAAGAAATTATTGAAGTACTAATTAAGAAATTAAATGAAAATAATGATTTATCTGTAAGAATTGAAATTATTGAAACTATTTCTTCTGTTGCTCTTAATTGTCCAAAATTAGATTCCATAATTATTGAAAGATTATTTGAAAGAATTACTTTTTTAATTTCATTATTAAAAGATACTAAAGAAATTGAAGAAGAGAGAAGAAAGGTATTTGAAGTATTAATACGTTTAGATGTTGGACAATTAGAATCTAGTCAAATAGTTAATTATATTCAAAGAATGATTACTTTTTCTAATGGTACTGAAATCCCAACACCTACTGAAATGATAGATGATGATAATGACCTAAAAGAAGAAGGTGTTACAAGAAGTGATATTTCAACATTTTGTAATTTATTAATGAGACAATTAAGTGAAAAAGAACAACAATTTATACTTGATGAATTATTTAATAATATTTCTTTATTGACTACTTTAACAAATGATAATTTAAGAAAATTTATTTCTGTTTTTTCATCTGTTATAATAGCATGTAGACCAACTATACAATTACCAAATACTGTAGAATTATTTAGAACTATTTTGAATATAGCGATTGATGAAAAGAGTGTGTTTGAGGTTTCTTCTTCATGCAGTCAAATTATAGGTTCTATTTTAAATAAGATTGAAATGTCATCTAATGAGTTTAATCAAATTATTAATATTTGTACAAATCATATTTACGAACCTTTAATGAATGCTGTTGCATCGAATGAGGTCATGAATATTAATACAAATTATTTAGAAGCACTTGGATGGATAGTTAAAGGGTTGGTGATGAGAGGAGCAAATAAGCCATATGGTGACAATTATTCTAAATTATTATGTGGTTGTTTAACAAGTAGTTTTGGTACTGGAACTTTATTTAATAAGAAAGCAGCGGATTGTTTCCTTATTGTAATGGGAGAAACTGAAAATTCATTGCACAAAAATAATTATGCAAATTATCAAGTTTTATATAAGCAAAGATTCTTTACAGTAAATATTAAGGTTTTACTTGACAATATTAAGACATCAGATAGACCAGATATTATTGGTTCTATTTTATTAGCTGTGTCACATTTAATTCATAACGTTTCAACAAACGTTATATTAAGTGAAGTTAATAATATTTTCCCAATCGTATTAAGATTTTTAGAATCAATGGAAATATCAGATGCAAATACTGAATTATTATATGCAGCCGTTAAAACTACAAACACCTTATTAACTGATGCAAAGAGTGAGATGGTTTATCATTTAGATTCTATTATACCACTATTATTACAAATTGCTACCTATCCAAAATCTCAAGCTGTAAGATTGTTGGCAATTCAAAGTTTACGTGAATTAACAAATGGTTTTGAATACAGTCACATTCACCCTTTTAAAAAGATAATTATTAAGGGATTAGAACCTTGTTTAGATGACAAGAAGAGAAATGTAAGAAAAGAAGCAGTGGAATGTAGAAATGATTTCTTTGTATTAAATTACAAGGAGAACACAAAATAAGTGTCTCTGATTATTTAAAATAATAACTTTCTTTTTGCAGGAAATGAAAATTCAGAAACATTAACACTATTTGTCTTCCTTAATGGTGGTGAGTTCAATTTGTTATTCTTATTAATAATAGGAGAGTTAGCAACCATACTACTTCTTCTCTCTGGGCTAAGAAGTTTAATTGAAGAAGGGGATAAGAAATTCTTCTTTTTCAATTCTGCCTCAATTATCTGGTTCAATATTTTCTCAGCCTTCAATCTTGTTCCAACTAATGTTGCCCTCAATTCTGCAAATTCTTCTTTGGATTTATCAAATACTTCTAAAAATTCAAGCAAATAATTTTCATTTAGGGGATCAGCAAAAAAGTTATTTAATTGTTCAATTTGTGAAGGTAATAATGAATAGAAAGCTCTTTTAAAATTATCTACAAAGAAAGGTACAAATACTTGTGTTTGTCTATTACAATTATTATGATTAATGTATTATAGCAATTTAATACTTACTGTTGTGACAATATTCTACTAACTTCTACAGCACAATATTGTAAAATAGAAGTAGGTGTTGATTCATTAAGAATATTACTTAATAATGTACAAGCCACTGCAATAATATGATCCTTCTCAATATAAGGTGTTTTACTTAATTGTATAATAATAAATACACTATCCAAGAAAGAATCATCATTACAATTACTTAAATTCTCTAAAACATAAATTAAATAATCTAATTCTCTCATAATTAAAGAACAAATACTTGGTATATTAGTTAAATTAGCTAATATCTTTAAAATAATTCTTCTTTGACTAGGTACAATATTAATTAAATTCATTAAAATACTTGGCAGAGAAATAAGTAATTCTTTATGTTGTTCTAAATCCATTGAAACTTTAAAATAACTTTGAATTGTATTTGTTCTTGTTAATGTTAACATTATTGATATAATATGTTTAATTATTGATTTTCTAATTAAATATTTACTATCATTTACACTAGTAATAGATTCTCTTCTAAATGGAGAATTACTTTGATTATTAGATAATTCATTATGATTAATTGAAAAATTTAAAGCCTTAGTTGAAATTAAACCTTCTGATAAATCTTTTATAATATTTTCCTTTTCAAATTTCATTTTATAAATTAATGTTGTAATAGATCTTCCTGATTGAAACCAATTAATAAATATTTCAGCTGATTCACTTTTAATAATTTTATCTAAAAACTTTACAATATTCTCTTGTAACTGTATAAAATTATTATTATTTATCATTTCAATCTCATTTAAAAACTCAACTAATAAATCCATTACACCATAACAAATTAATCCTTTTGAAACAATTGTTTTTTCAAATATAATTGATAAACAATTAATTATATCTTCAATATTTTTTAAATCAACATAATCTGAATGTGTTTTTAAACATCTTAATTCAATTGTAAATTTTTCACTAATTATTTGTAAGAATTTTGTTATCACTTCTTCATCCATCATTGTTTCAAATTCTTCACCAATTGTAAAGATCTCTTCCATTTTCCTAAAAAGAAATCCTTCATCTTTGTGGTGAATTAAATGTGCACTTTGATTTAAAGGGATTGGTGATGGGATTAAAGAGGGACTATAATTGTTTATTAAATAAAATAATAATATATTACTTACAATTTTAAACATCTCTTTTCAGCTGTTGTTAATAAATAGTCAGTATCATATTCCATAGAGTTAGTTAAATCTTCATCACTCCAATATTTAATATTTTGTAATGTTCTTTCAATTTCAGTTAATTCAAATATTTGATTTTTATCTTTAATATCAAATAATTTGGATAATATAATAGATGTATTAATTAATCCAATATTTTTACAAAAATTAGAATTATATTTTGATAATAAGGTTTCTTCTGGATGAAAAATATCATTTCCCTTAATAAATATTTGTGGTGGATTTTTAAAATGTAACAAAGAAGCATTTAATAAATCTTTTGAAGGGATTTGATTTAATTGTTCTTCTAATAATTTCTTTTTGGATTTTAAGGCTTCTCGTTTTTGTTGCAATTGAATTTTTTCATTTGGATCACCATCTACTGTCTCTTCTGTTGATGGTGGTGCCATTGAGTCATTCATATTTTCTTTTAAAAACATTTTTTTTTCTGTAATTCTGGTTGTAGTTGCTGTTATATTTAAGGGAATTTCCTTATTTGTTTAGTGAGCATTATTTGTAAAGGAGTGTATAAGTTGTCAGGTTAAGGTAGAGGATAACACTTGTCAACAATTGAAGTGATATTCTTTTTGACTCAGAGTGCAATCAACGTGCTCATCATCACCAAGGCTAGTCCATGTGAATAATATTTCAATGCACTTTTCACTACATTCTTTTAAGAAACAACAACATTAAAGTGTTGAATCAAAGTCCTAATAAGACATTACGTAATATTTTTTATAATTTTTATTCCGAAAAGAGAACAGAAGAAAGCCTTGTTGCTGCTTTGAAGAAAACAATATTTGTTGTAAAAATGAATGATGAGGCTTTTGTAGAAAAAGGTTTTTAGCTTTAGGATGTGTTTTTTGTTAATTTATTAATTATTAAAAAAAGACACTACTTGGAGGTCTTTTGATTTCGAAAAAAGTGAGTATTTTTTCACACAACAAGCTTGATTAATCTTATCGTCTTTTTTAACACGAACCTCTTATAGGATTTTATTAATTTATTCTCTCGCGAAGAGATTTTAAACATTCTTAATAGTACTCGGAATATGAATGATTTCAAACCAGATGTTGCGGTTGGAAAGACTGATAACTGTCCCGAGGATAATGTTAAAAGTATTCAACAACAAGAACAACAGGTAAATAACATATCTCCTCAAAAGAAGGCTTTTCTAGAATATGCTAGTCCTTTAAAGAAAAGAAAGTTTGCGAGACAAGGTTTCACACCAACAAGCGGAGAAGAAAAAGAAAACGCAAATGAAAGAATGAAAGAAGAAAATTCATTGGATAGTGCTAGCAGTACCGCAAGCAATCAGTATAGCGACTCAGCCGGATCAAGCTATTCAGTAATCTTACCGCATAATGTTAATAATAGCAATATCGTCAATAATACCGAAGTAGATCAAACAAGCAAAGAAGAAGAAATTGAAAATCTGTCGAATGAAAGTGAAGAAGAATCTCTAAATGATTATGAAATTGCTCAACAATTGCAGGAAATTGAGATGGACTCACCTAAAGCCTATTCTTCGCGTCAGTCAAGAAGAAACCGCAAAGATGTTAACTATGCTGAGAATGATGACGAAGATGATGAAGATTATGTTGAAGAAGAGGAGGAAGAGGAAGAAGAAAAGAAACGTCAGCAAGGTAATAAAAAGAAAAGGAAAAGTAAGGGTGACGACTCGCAGTCTAGAGATACTCCAAAAAAAGTAAGTTTGTTAAAGTTTTGTTTTCTAACATTACCAAGTCGCAAAAGAAAAAGAAGGAGAAAAGTAGTAATAGGTCCTCAAAATCAAAGATTTATGACAGTGTTAAGGGTACTACTTGTCACCAATGTAAACAAAAAACGTTGGATGAAAAAACCCATTGTAAATTCTGTGTTTCAATCTCTAATTCTTCTATTCGAGGAGCGTTTTGTGGGAGTTGCCTAAAGAATAGATACGGAGAAGAGGTAAGTTTTAGAAAATGTTTTTAAATTATTAAGCTTAATAATTAAATTCTTAAAAGATTGAACAAGTTTTGCAAACTACTGATTGGAAATGTCCAATATGTAGGAACATTTGTAATTGTAGTAGTTGTAGACGAAAAGCAGGAAAATTCCCAATTTCTATAACAACAAGAGAAGCGCTTAAGGCAAATTATAAATGTGTCAATGATATGTTAATAGCTCAAAATAATCAATAATAATAATTAACCCAATGTACAAAATATTCATTAATAATAATTATTATTATTACTTGCAATAAAGAATACTTTTATTCTTTACCTTCTTTATTTACTTTCTCTTCCAAGTTGACCAACAAATTACTGAAGATCCTCTTCCCGCTCTTACTGGAACCATGCAATATCAAAATCTATTTAAAAAAAAAATTAAGAATGTCAAGCGAAGGTTCCAGTAGCCGTGATAGTCCAACAATAATGCACAAGGAAACAAAAGTAAAAAAATTGAATTTAACAAAGACTTTTAATCTAAAGGATTCACCTTTAAATAAAAAGGAGACGAAACAATCAAAAACAACAAATAAAACGAATAATAAAAAAACAAGTAAGAAACGAAAGAAATCAAAAGAAGAAGAGGACGACGATTTTATTCCAGAAGAAGAAGAAATTGAAGAACAAGATAATTCAGACGATTCAGATTTTAAACCATCAAAAAGTTCAAAAAGGAAAACTAGTAAATTCTTTAAAGAAGAACAACCCAAATCAACCACAAAAAAGAAGACAAAAAAAGAAGAAAAAGAACCTAAAAAGAAAAAAACAAAGAAAAAAGAAAAGACTCCACAAGAAATTGAAGAACATCAAAATAAAATGTTAAGCCTTACTAAAAGATTTCTTCCTAAAAGATTACTAATCGGTTGTCATGTTGTCTATTCAAGTAAAGGAATTGAATACGCTCCAATTGATGCCTATCAAAAGAATTGTGTTGGTTGTTTTGCTCTATTTTTAGGAAATCAAAAAACTTATAATCAAAAAGAGTACACAGATAAACAAATTGAGAAATTTAAAGAGAATTGTTTAAAATATAATTATGATACAAATGATTTATTACCTCATGCTTCTTATTTAATTAATTTAGCTAATCCAAATAAGGAGAAATTAGAGAAATCTAAAAAATTATTTTTATCTGAATTAAAGAAATGTGAATTATTAGGAATGTCAAAATATAATTTTCACCCTGGTTCAACAGTTGGTGAATGTACAGTAGAAGAAGGTTGTAAACAGATTGCTGATTGTATTAATTGGGCACATGGTGAGACTGAGTATGTAAATTGTGTTTTAGAATGTACAGCTGGTGCAGGTAATAACATTGGTGATAAATTTGAACATTTAAAGATGATTATTGAAAATGTAAATGATAAATCACGTGTTGGTGTTACAATTGATACTTGTCATATGTTTGCTGCTGGATATGATATTAGAACAGAAGAAGGATGTAAACAAGTTTTTGAAGATTTTGATAAGATTGTTGGATTTAAATATTTAAAAGGTATGCATTTAAATGATAGTAAAGCTGAATTGAGTAGTAAAAAGGATAGACATGAAGATATTGGTAAAGGAAAGATTGGTACTGAGGTATTTAAGTTTATTGTAAATAATCCAAATTTTAGAAATATTCCAATGTGTTTGGAAACACCAAGTGGTAATTATGTTGAAGAAATTAATGAATTATATAGTTATTTTAATGAAGAAGAATCTCAAGTTGAGGTATTGATTGAGGAAGAACACTAGTATTTTTATTTTCTAATTTTAATTAAAATGTTTATTCTGAAGTTCACTTATTTGGGAGAATGTTCAAAAACAAGAAATATCCAGTTTTTAGATGGAACGTTGACAAATGTTGTATACAATAAAATGAAGCGAAACACTGAAGAGAAGGATAGCAATAACAGTTGTGTGCAAATTGAAACAAAGAAATTAAAACATTGTTCATCTTCGCCACTAATAAATAGTACATCTACTTTTTCTACATCCACGTTTTGTGAACGGGATAGGAAGAAATCAATATTCTGTAGTCAACAAATTGGTTACGAACAAGATGATATTATTGAATCAACAATAGAATTAAAAGATATAACGGATACTAATGTTTTATCAGAATCCGAATGCAAAAAACAATATGAAAATTTACAAAAGATTATTCAACAACTAGGAGGGGTCAACTTGGACGACGATTCTTTTACCAAGTTATAACATTTAAACCACCATTGTAAAATAAAAAATATTAAAAAAATTTGCAAAAAATACTTGTAAATTTACTTAAATGGTTCTAATGTCCATACTTTGAAGTTAATTGTTTTCTCTTCTTTGTTGAAAGTTGTTTCATAATCTCTTCTTCTAAATCTTTTTCTCCTGAACGTCTTTCATATTCTTCCATCGATATTTTACCATTTCTTAATAATTTTAATAACCTAGCCTCATTAATTACTTCTTCATGTTCTAATGCAGAATAAATATATTTCTTTTTACTTGTTTTAATGTCTTTTCTATTTCTTATCTTTTGTTTTAATTCATATAAACTTTCTTTTTTCTTCTTTTTATTTCCTTCTTCGTCCAATTCATCTTCTTTCTTTTTTCTCTTCTTTTGAGCCAATCTTTCTTCTTCTTGTTTTAATTTCTTTTGTCTATTCTTCTCTTTAGCTTCATCTTTATAAGGTATTGTTAAAGGATCCAAGTTAGGAAAAGGTAATGGTTGTTCCTGTATGACATCCTTAATCTCCTTAAACTTTGGTTTATTTAAAACACTATAGGTCTCAAATAATTGATCATACCTAAGCTTTTGGAATCTAAAGATATAATTACATTGATGTTCTTTATATGATCTTATAAAACTAGCTAAGGCTTCTTCCCCCTTTTCAAATATCTCTCTGTCCTTTTTAATAATATTCTCTAATATATCATGATTTATATAATCTTTCTTAAATGGTGATTTTATAGTTATTTCTTTCATATGTATCTTCTTTAAAGATAAATAATCTATATAATCCCTTTCTGATGGAGAAATAAATAAGATAGATTGTCCTTTCTTACCCATTCTAGCCGTTCTACCAACACGATGGACGAATTGATCTGGGTTAACAGGAGCATCGAATTGTATGATTGTTGAAACACTTGGAAAATCTAATCCTCTAGCAGCGACATCTGTACAAAACAAAACAGCTTTCTTATTCTTTTCCTTATTGTCATTATTCATTACAGATTCGCATAAACTTCTAAAGCCTTCATGTTCCTTATTTCTTCTCTTTTGTACCATTCTGCCATGTAATGAAAAGAGAGATACGTCGCTTTCTTTGTTACGTTGTTGTATAATTAATTTCATTAATGCAGTGAAATAGGAAACACAAGCACAAGTTAAGAAATAAACAATTACAGAATTACCAACTTTCTTTGGATTATCATCTAATAACAAATGTATTAAAGTATTTAATTTTTGATGATAAGGTAAAGAAATATAATAATTTGTCAATTGTGAAGGCACTGCTGTTGCTTTACTATTATTTAAATTACTTCTTTCAGAAACAACTATTCTAACAGGATTTCTTAAACCTGCTCTAATTAAATCATCCAATTCACTTGTTTGAGTAGCACTAAATAATCCAGTTCTTCTTTGTTTAGGTAAATGTGATAAAATTAAATCTAATTGTTGTCTGAAACCCATATTTAAAATAACATCAGCTTCATCTAATATTAATATTTCTAATTGTTTTACATTTAATAATTTACTATTAAGATAATCTAATAATCTACCAGGCGTAGCTATTGCAATATTACAATTAATAAAATTACTACTATCATCTTCATCATTTATATCAATCTCTTCTCTTTCTTCACCACCAATAAATAGTTTAATAATAAAATTAGTTTTCTGTGCAAATTGAACTGCCACTTGATAGACTTGTTTTGCTAACTCACGTGTAGGTAATAATACTATTCCAAACACATTCTTTTTTCTTTCTTTCATTGTTTCTTCATTAGGTATTTCATTATTAAATCTTTGATTTAAAATATGTTGAAATAATGGTACTACAAAAGCTAATGTTTTACCCGAACCTGTAATTGCTTGAACTACTGTATCTTTATTACTTAAAAGTAATGGTATGGTATTTTCTTGTACAGGTGACATATATTTAAATTGAAAATCATTCTCTATGACTGAAAGTAATGTTGAATTAACAATATTATTCAATTCTTTAAATTCTTTACCAATACCAATATTTAATTCCGTTTCTTCCATTTCTTCTTCTTCCTCTTCTGGTGTTTCAATATTGTCATTTTCATTTGATTCGTCGGAAATGCGTTCTTCTTCAATATTTTCTTCCGGTTCTTCTTCCATAGAGGTAGACTCGTTTACAGTTTCTGTTATTTCTTCATTATTTTCTATATATTCTTCGCTTTCTTCCTTTTCGGAAATGTTTAAAATGTTATTTTCATTTATTGATGTTTGTTCTTCATAGTTCTCCTTGTTGTTTCTCTTTTTTTTCTTCTTTGATTGTTTCTTGTTGTTGGTGTGTTTTATTGCAAAAATTCCTTTTTTCATTTTTTTTGAAAGTTTTGTTCAATAAATTGTTGTAACGCATTACAAATAATATGTGAAACACAATAATTATAAATTATCCCTCAAACATAGCTTTAATAAGATTTGGATATCTGCCATTTGCTACAATTCTGCAATCCATACATTGAATTTCTGATACACTATTGCACCAATAATAGCCTGTTAGAGGATAAACATTTCCACCTCCCCAATTTAAAATAGGAAGTAGAGCTGAAATCAAAAGAAATATAGCAACCACTGTTTTTACAGAACCTGTTGTAATTGGAGGTCGGTGACATAATTTTAATAATCTTAATTTGTCTAAATATAACTCACAAATTGAGGCAAGTAAACCAATTAAAGTTACGAGTGGAAATGAGGTAAAACCACAATAAATAATGTATTGTCTGTAAATTAGTTCTAAATACTCTTCAGCAACATCAAAATCAGGACGTATTTCGTTATTTCCTCCCTTATTTTTATATTTTTTAACTCTATAAATAATATAAGGCATTACCAATTCAATTGTGTTAAATACAAAGAAATCCAATAACATTTGAATTAAATACTGATTACCAAGAGCAGTCATTACACATGGTGTTGCAAAGAAGCCCTTTGTTAAGCCCATAACGAAAACTGAAAATAATTTGAAAAATAAAAATTTAAAGGTATTATGTTTACGATATCCAGACCAAGTTTGGTGCCTCTCAAAGTTAGTTAATTTCACACTAAACAGTTTCCAGATATAGTTCATAATACCAACAATTGCTGATATTGCAATCGAAATTCCTGTTAAAATAGAGTTATTCGTTGTAAAGGTGCTGTCAGCCATTTCGTATAGTGCATTTACATTTTGCAAAATTGTGAATCCTACAGTAATTGCGAATGCTATCACCATGAAAAGGAAAAATAAAAAGTAACTAAATAAGAATCTACAAAACTTTTCAAATGATGAAATATTTTCATTTCCCTTAATATTATCCATATCTTTATCTAAAATATCTTCTTCTATATCGTATAGGTCTCTCTTTGAGTAATATTGTTTAACAATCAACCAATAAACAGGACCAAAAGCAAGAGATATTATAATACATACACTATTAGTAGCAATCCAAATCCAATACATTTCTGGGCTGTAACTAGATGTGTACAATTGATTAATTAAGTCAGAACTAAGTGTTAATCCAGATCTAATAATATCAAGGTCAACTATAATGTGAGGTACAATATTCATTAATTGGATTATAAAAAGTATAGTATTTACAACAATCACCATTCTAGCAAAGTCAAAATAAAGTTTTATCCCTAATCCGTATTCGTTTTCTAGTTTGCTCCATTTAGCAGTTATAGGCAATCTAGCTTCATTGTGTTCATTTCTAATTTCCATTGAGTCTACTCCTTTGTCTTCTTGAATTATATAAGGATGCCCCTTAATTGAAATCAGTTGTTATTAGGCTTAAATAACTCGTTACTTACCCTCTTAGTTAATAAAACTTTAAATCCATCGGGAACAGTAAATCTAGATTTTTGAGGGTCATATCCCTGAGTAGCCTGTTTATACTTTACATAGATCGATTCTATGGCAGCTAAGGAATTTGGTTGTTTTTGACCTAATGCTGTATCTGACCCCAGTTCTTGTGGAATGGTGCCTGTTGAGGGAATTTGAGTTGAATAAGTAATTACCGGTAATTCAACATGCTCAATAACAGTCCTATCATTTTGAGTTTCCTCATATGACGGAGGCAATATATTATCATCCATTTTTTCATAAATAATCGTAGTTAATTGGAACTGAACTATAATGTTGCAGAAAGTTTGTTCTAAAAGGAAATGATCCACTTTATTGCTTAATGGAAACTTTTTTTTTCTTTTTTACTGCTATATATCTCTTATAAATCCACTTTTCAATACTCTTGACCATTTTGTCTTCAGTTTTCTTATATTTAAGTATCCATGGATGATTTAAAAGTTGAGAGGCAGATGGTCTTTGTTTTCTATCAAATGTCATACATTGAAAAACAAATGATTTAAATTCAGGAGTGAAATCCTTTTCATCAATTGGAAATGGATCATCCTTAGTTTCCTCTAAATATTCAAACATTGACCAAATAGTAAATTCAGGCTTTAAAATAAATGGGAAAAATCCCATACATAATTGAGCCACAGTTAAACCTATTTAAATGAAATTGATATATTAAGAAACGTTTATAATTGAATAAAAACTAACCTAAGCTCCAAATGTCGCTATCAAAGCTATGAGATTGTCCCCTAATTCTTTCAGGCTTTAGTTTTTACAAAAATTTTAAATCTTTATAATACGCTAAAATCGTACTTACTGACATATATACTAAAAATATGAACCAATTATGTGTATAGAAAAAGAATAAAACTTACTGTATGTTCCACAAAAAGTATCAAACTTTGCAGTCTTTTGTATTTCTTCTAATTTAGATTTTAACCAAAATCCACTCATACCAACTAAATAAAACATTAAAGTCACAATTAATACTTTAAAATAAACTTACAATCTGCAATCTTTAAAATTCCTTTTGAATTAATTAAAATATTAGCAGGTTTAATATCTCTGTGTATAATATTCTTCTCTTCATGAATATATTGAAATCCTTTCAGTATTTGATAAGTCATTCTACTCATAATTTTTTCAGGTATCTTCTTTGTAACTCTCATCACATCTTCCAAAGAGCCACAATCCATATATTCAAGAATCATCATAATAGCTCCTTCTCTATAAAAACTATCATATAATTTTACAATATAAGGACTTGTATTGGTATATAAAGCCTTAATCTCATGTATAATCAACTTAGACACTTGTTTCTCAACATAAACCTTTTTCATTGCATAAACATTCTTTTCTTCTTTTTTAGTTACTGGATTAAGGGCTGTGTGAAAAACTTTCACTACAGAAGCTGAAGATCCAGAACCTAATTTTAAAAACCCACTTAAATCTTCATATTTAATTAATCCCGTAACAGAACCTGATTCATCCCCCATTGATGAAGAAGTACTACTACAGGCACTTAAACTTCTTTTATGTCTACTAACAACAGGCGAGGGAGATTCTAAAAAGAAATTACTTGCAACTGATAATCTATTATTGTTGTTACTACTACCACTGCCACCACTCGTATTACTAGTTGTTGCACGTGCGCTAGTGTTACTTTCTAAACTATTTAAATCACTTAAGTAACTAGTTTCTAATATTTGAGGTGTTTTGACAACTCTATTAATAATTCCTGTTGGGCCAATACTTAATTCGTCTTCATATTCAAAAGTTTCATCCGATCTAATTTAATAAATTATTTAATTAATATATTTAATTAAATTAATAAAAACGTACATTTTAACATTTTCTTGATGAAAACTCTTCTTTTTACTAACTGAAATTTCAGTGTTGAATTTATGATGATTAAGAGCATCAGGATTATGTTCTAATCCACTAAAATCAATATGATCCGATGGATTGCCAAGTTTTAATTTTGCTTTTGTTCCTCCTTTTTTCATTATTATTATTTTTTATTCTATTATAATAATTGGTGTGTTGTAATTTTCCTCTAAAATCCTTTTCAACATAAATTTTTCTAAATTTTTAATTTCCCAATACCACCAAAGAAAGCTTACTTTGTCCAAGTTGAAAAATTATTTTTTTTATTTAAATTTAAATAGTAAGACTATTGGTTTGACAATTAAATTTATGGTCTTCTTCCTTTCAGTGCTAAGTAAAACTTCCCTTGCATAATTTTCAGGACAAAGATGCTCAGTTGAAGGGCAGCAAGGAACGATCTTTTTGTTTTATGATTTGTTGTGAAACTGTCAATTTTCTACTTTCAAAAAAAATCACAAAATGGTAAAGCGACAAATTCAAAGATTGACTGCAAAAGCCACACATTTTGAACTCACTACCACTGGAAAATCTTCACTTTCCTTTAACATAAGTGAATCCGAAAGAGATATTTTAGAAATTGATCAACAAGAAGCAAGATTGACAAGTTCATTAGAAACTTTGAATATTGTTGATTCTGCAATTGATAAAGATGATCAAAAAGAAAAATTAATTGCTAACACCCAAATAGATAATAAAATTCACCCATTAGAAGGTAGTTTATTATTTGATGGGTTAGTTCAAGTATTAGAATTAATTCAATATCCTTTAGGTGAATTACCAAAAACTTTGATTGAAGTGAAAGGTGAAATTGTTGAACTTTTTGAAAATCAATTTTCATTAGAAGATTTAGATAAAATAAATTCAAAGTATATTGAAAGTAAAAATCAAGATTTTAATTTAAATATGTTAATTTGGAGAAAAACTTTATTAGAACATGATAAATATCCATTAAATTTAAATGATGTATGTAAGAAATCAAAAATCAATCAAATTATTGAAGCATTTGAAATGATTAGAGATAATAGAAAAACAGGTGTTGTAACAAAACAAAATTTTAATCAATATTTAATTAATAGAGTTAAATTATATAATGAGCAATTGGCAATTGAAAAAGTATTAAAAGCATTTGAAATTAAAAAATTAATTTATAAAAAAATATTTAAATTAGCAAAAGTTACTGAACTTCATAAATGGATTATCAACCAATTAGATTTTATTTATGGATTTGATGAAATTGAAGATCAAATCTCATTCATCTTAATCTCCTTAAGAAATATTCGTTTATTAATTGCAATGGCAGATAACTTTATTTCAAGTTTTAAAAGCCTAAAAAATAATTTACAGAAAATTAAAAATGAAAATGTAAAGAAAGAGATAAATGAAGAGATTGAAACAACGAGAGGAAAGATTAGAAAGATTTTATTAAATTTTAAGAATAATTTTGAGTTTAATAAACCAGATGGTGCCTTAACTAATTTAGTTAATGTTTATTTGATTTTAGAAAATAATCAAGAAGATAATGTAAAATTATCTAAACTTGTAGAAGATGCAATTGTTAAGGATTATCAATCAATGAAAGATAATTTAATTGAATCATTAAAAACAAAAGGACAATTAACACCTAAAGTAATGATTGAATTATGTAAATTAATAAGTGATAAATTTGAAAGATTATTTGAATTTTCACCTTCATTCCCAAAAGAAACTGATTATGAAGAGAAGAATTGGCAATATTATCAATTATTTAAGAATGATTTATTTAAAACAAAAGATCAATTTAATGGATTAGAAATGTTAACATTTTGTGAAAAATTAAATAATGAACTACATAAATTTATTGAATATGGTAAAGATCACTATGGATATAAATATATTGATCAATTAAATCAAGAAATTATTTATACCATTGATGACAGTGATATTGGTTTAATTAATACAAATGAATTAGTAAAAGGTTATCCAGAGAAATATATGACTGAATTATATGAACAATTTAAAAATCAAATTCAATTAGCAATACAATGTGATAATTTTATTCCAGTCAACGAAACTTTTTTACATTCAACAAGTGCAGTTGATTTCTTTACTTCTTTAAATCAAACTTATGAATTTATTTCAAAATTAAATTTTTTTAATACTGAACTATTAGAACAATTTGGAAATTTAGTTAGTAAAATTACTTTAGACTATGTCAATGAAATGAAGAGAATTGCTTTGGATAAAGTTATTAGACAACAAAAGAATGAATTAATTGAAGATTATTCTTCCACTTCTTTTGATAATAATACTACAAAAAATAATCCACAACAACCACAAGTAAATGTTGTTGAAAAAAAGAAGGAAGTATCAGTAAAAGATAAATTTATTAATTTATTCAAAAAGAAAAAGAAGGATGAAGTAAAACCAACTACAACACCTTCAACAACAACAGAACAAAATGTTTTAATTAAAGAAAATAAAAAGATTACAGAATATTATAATGAAGAATTAGAGGAGATGGAAGATTATGTACCAATTACAGAAGAGTTCTTAATCGTTTTAAATAATATTCAAGCATCTAAATTAGAATTAGAAGAATTAGTTGGAAGAATGATTGAACTTAATGAAGATCTTTCATTTGCAAAGAAAGAAGATGAAGAAGAAATAGAAGAAGAAGATATTGATATGAATAATGAAGAAGATATTCAGTTAAAATTAAAAGTAAAGGAACAAAATGAAAACAAATTATCAGAATATAGCAGAGTAGAAGAAGTTGTTGAAATTATTGAAAATGAATTGGTTAGTTATATTTCAAATAATTTTAAATTCCCAATTAGAAGAGCTGTTAAACAAGTATTAATTAATGCTAAGAATAAGATTGAACAACAAAAGGGAGTGATTAGACCTGTTCCAAAGAAACAAGTTCTAGAATTGTTATTAGTTGAAACTGATAATTTATTAAGTGAAGAATTAATTGACAGTTTATTGACACCTGCTTTAACGACATTATCTTCATCTTGTTATACACAATTATTTAATTTAATTTTAACTAAAATATTGGAATTGACAATTAATGAAATAATTTATAGTTTCTTAATTCCAATTCATAATGTTGAAAGTGGTTATTTCTTGTCAATTGAACAATCATTTGTTTTAGAAGCATGTTATGATGCAATTTGTTTGTTATTACAAGGAAATGATGATGACGAAGAGACAGGTATTTCACAATCAGTTGTTGAAAAATCATCACGTTTAATTAAGAAATTATTTATGTTATATGATAACTCAGCAAATAACTTGATTGAATTATATAATAAGTACAGTAAATATCCAACATTAAATAAGTCATCAGTTTTAAAACAACATCATATATTATCATTAATTAAAACGAGAAATGAAGAGGAAGCTAAAAAGTTCTATTCATTACATAGAAAAGAAGCAGATCAAATACGTTTAATTCAAGTATTTGAATTAAAACCATTAGATAATTCAAATGATAAATATGAAGAATTAATTGTTAGCATTGATTGTAATTTGAATAATATTCCACAAACTATTCATTTAACACAAATACATGTTTTAATGGAATCAAAAGTGTCAAAGAGAAAGAGAATGTTTAATTTATCATCGATTGAAAAATTAAAATTAAAAAGTAATATATTAGGATCTAGTAAAGGTTTGATTATTAATATTAAAGGAAAAGATAAACCTTATACTGTCATGTTTGAGGATATTAAAAACAGAACAATGTTTGTCGATCCTTTAATTCAACAATTAAAATTAATTGGAAATGTAAGTGTTACTCAAAGTATTGAAGAAGAAAAAGAAGAAGTGAAACCAACAACAAAAGAAAGTAAGAAAGAAGTAGTTGATCAACAACAACAAGTAATTGATCCACTACAACAATTTAGCGAAGCATATAAAGCTAAATTTAAAATTACTAATTCTAAAGTTAAATTAATTGGTAGATTTACATGTCAAGCAAGAGATTATGCTGGATATAAAGGAAATAAAGAAGAAGAAAAGAGATTTGTTAATGGTGAATTATTAATATTTAATAATGGTATTTGCTTCCATTGTTTGTCTGATGGTATTAATGGAGCTCATAGTATTAAATTAAATTACAATTTAATTAAAGATATACAATCAATTACTATGAAGAATGGTGATCAAAAAATTAAAATTAATTTATTATTCGACTATAAATTATCTTTGCAAAAAGTAGATTTATTAAATGAATGTTTCAATACTTTATTAAAAACTAAAGAGAATTGGAATAATGAAACTTTAAATGTTAATCCAACTGTACTTCAAAAATATAAAAAGAGTGAACCAAATAATTACTTTTTATATCAATTTAATTTAAGAAATTTAACTGAAGATGACGAAGAATTAGAAAGAAAAGTAGCAATCACATCATCTATTAAATTATTAGGAGAAATTTACATTGGAAATCATCATATTTGTTTCCAATCAAATAATCCAATTAACTCTACAAATAGTTATGAAACTAAGGTCATTCCATTATCATTTGTTCAAAATATTGAAAAGAATGTTTCTAACAAATTACTCATCTTTACATTAATTAATGACATTCGTATTGTTTTTGTAACCGAAAATGAAAAGACATTAGAAACTTTATATCAAAGACTTTTAATTAAATTAGACACTAAAAAGAGAAGTGCTCAAAGTACTTTTGATTATTCTTCTATTATGAAGAGACCTGATAATAAGCAAGTAAATGATGAATTATTATTAGATAGTGTTAATAAGAAAGTAGAAAATTTAAGTCTTTCACTTAGCACATCAACTATAAATACTTTAAATCAACAACAAAACAAGACTAACACTAAAACAAATGTAACAAATGATAAACCAGCAAAGACAGGATTTTTCTCTACCTTTAAAGGATTATTCAAAAAACAATAAATAATTTATTTTATTGAAACCATCCCTGTAATACCAAGAAAAAAATGTCTAACAGCAATTCACCAATGAATTACAATGAAAAACTAGCTTTGGGCAACAATATCAAAAGATTAGGTAGTGAAGATTTACAAAGGGTTGTCGAAATTTTGATGAAAGGAAAGACTGTTCAGATAATGACAAATGAAATTGAAGTAGATTTAGATAAATTAGATCCTTCTATTTTGCGAGAAATTGAACAATGTGTAAATTCAAAATTATCACAACAATAAATTCTTCAATTATTAAATTCCTTCACAATTTACAATAAAAAAACTTTAAAAAAAGGTTCAAATAATTTTTTAAAAAAAAAAATGATTTCACATTGCATAAAAAGTTTTTCTTTCGGATTTAAAACAACTAAACCTTTATTTATGTTTCAAGTAACTCCTTTCCAAAGATCAGTTACCTCTAAAATAAAGAATATTGAAAAGGGTAAAGTCCGTAAAGAAACATCAAAAGAAGTAGATACTCATTTCTTGCGTATGTTATTATTTTTCACACAATTATTAACATCAATTATTATAATCAAAATAACAACAATAGGATTAACGGCTGAAGAAGAAGAAACAATGAAGAAAATGAATAAAGATGTAGTTTATAATGCATATATTACAGAATTAGAACGATATGAAGATGATATTTGGTTAAATGCAAAACGTAAAGGAAAATTACTTTCAATTGATGAAATTCAATATATTAAGAATAAAATTAAAGAGAAGAGAATTGAATTATTTAAGAAATATCAACAAATGGATAAAGTTTATAATAAAGAAAAGAGTTCAAAACCAACAGCGACTGAAAGAAGAAAAGAAAAGGAAGTTTTTGAAGAATTATCTAAAGTATTTAAAGAAAATGCTCACTTTTTAGATTTACCTGAATTTAAAGCAATTAAAGAAGAATTTCAAAAGAAGACTGGATTTAGTATTCCTGAAGGACTTCAAGATCAATATACTCCAGAACAGATAGAAGAATTTATGAAAATGTTAGATGGAGAACCAGGTAAAGAATTAGAAGAATATATGAATACAGTTTTATCTGATGAAGTATTTGCAAAGTTTGGTGTTAATGCTCAAGATTATAATCCTTTTAGATATCCAGAAGAACCATCAAAAGGACCTAAGAAGATTACACCTGAAGAATTTGATACTTTAAAACATGCAATGATGGCTGATTTAAAAAAGAATTCTTTTCAGGGAATGGAACATTTAATGACAGAACAAACAGGTAAATCTGTTGATGCTCTTATGGATATTTTCTATCGTGAGATTAAAGATGTTGATGCAAGGGAATATAGAGATTTCTTAGATGAGGCAAAAGAAAGAAACGCAAAATATGACAAGATGAAAAAGGAAGAAAATGAAAAGAAGAATAAATAATTTATTTTAAATATTTCATTAAATCTTTCTTTAGCCTTGGTTCCATGAATTTTTCTTTAGAATTTAAATAATCTATTGCAGTGTTTTGATTGCTATCCTTTGCATTGATTAATTCTTTAAATTCATATTCACTCAACTTTTCTTTGGCAACTTTTAATAATTTCTTTGTAAAGAATAATGAATCACTATTTAATTTAGAGGCACAACACAAATGAAGTGCTGTCATTTTCAACGTATTTTTATGTGTTAAAATTTCCTTTTCTTCTCCTCTTTCAATAATAGTTTCTAAAAGTTGTTTTAAAATATAAATTCCACCAAAGTGTTTAGCTTCACTAACTTGTTTTGATGATAATTTAATTACAAATTGTAAAATATTATCATTATGACTAGTAAATATTTGATCAATAAATGTTGGAGTTCTTTCTATTAATTCATTCATACAAATTAAATAAGGATTAGAGTCATTTGGTAAATTATTTTGTGACACGTCAGTTATAAATAAATGATAAAAACATTCATAAAATAAATGTTTCTTTAAAATTGTAATTTTAAATATTTCTTCAATATTTAAAACATATTTATCTAATTGTAAAACTTCATAAAAATGATTCCATTTTCCTAAATTACTTAATCTTTTTAATAAGAAATAAAATTGGAAAGAATTAAATATTTTCTTAATTTGATTGTTCTTTTCCAATAAACTTTTAATAAATGAAATCATTTGTGTAAATATATCATCATCTAAAGCACAAACAATTAATAATTGATCCATTCCACTTTCTGAAATATCATTCTTTCCATTCTCAATTAATGATTGGAATAATTCTTCTTTCCATCCAAATATTAATGATTGTAAAACTAAATCCTTATTAAATGTTCCGTTATAAGCAGCTCCAAATGAAAATCCAGTAGTAATTTTACTTTCATGTTCTATTAATAAATCATAATTATAATTTTTTGATAAATAAATTAAATATTCAAATATATTTTTATCAACAACTTGAGAATCACTATTATAACCACTTGTTAATACTAAATTAGAATATTGAATTGGAATTCTTTCTTCTTTCATTAAATATGTGATCATATTCTTTTGTTCAATCTTATCAATTGTTTGAGCACAAATAATTTTACAAATTAATGATCCAAATGAAGTACTACTAAGTTTATCCATAAAAGGACTATAATGATATTCACTGACTATTTTCCTTAATTTCTTTTCAGTTAAAGTGTGTAATGGTTCAATAAATACATATAATTCATTATCTGTATTATTTAATTGAGAAGGTAGTTCTTTAAATTCTTCATTAAAAGTTTTAATAGCTTTTGCTTCAAATGTTGGTGTTCCACCAAATGTACCACCAAACGCGAAACCTTGATTTGTATTTTCAGGAATGTCAAAAGGTATAATTAAATATTTAAGGTATTTTAATTTTGAACTAATTGCTTGTGCATAATAATCTGGTTGATCATTGGTAACATTAGTAGGTGGAATTAAAATTTCTAATTTTTCTAATTTCTTTAAATCTGCATTAAAATTATTATTAATTAAACAAACAGTAAACTCATTTAATGTCAATCCCGTTTCAACAATATGTTCCACATTTGGAAATAAACTTATCAAATTTGTAATTTCATTAGACACTAAATGATAACAATTAATAATAATTTTCTTAACACCATTTAAGTAGAGTTGATTTGCTTTCATTAATGAAAAAAAATTACCTTGAATTAAGGAAAAATAATCTTGATTTTGTGTAAATGGGAAACTATTAGTGTGTTGGGGTGGATGAATTGAAAATTCTTTTGTTGTATCAGAAAATGTTGAGCTCCCATAAGTATAGCCATACGGGCTAATAGATATTTCTGGAATTGTTTGTTGTTTTTCAGCTTTAAGTTTTTCAACTAATTCACGTTCTTCTTTTTTTGTAATGTTGCGAACATCTTTTGGAATTATAATTGATACATAATTATTGTTGATATCAGTTTCTCTATCAGAATTAAAAGCTGTTGTAGTGGTATTATTGTTAGTTGGGAGAAATGGATTTCCAAAGGCAAAACCACTTGTAGTGGTGGCAGTATTGTTTGCAGCAGTTGTTGTTGCCCCAAAACTAAAACCAGTGTTATTGTTGTCATTGGTACTTCCAAAATTAAGACCTGAACTATTGTCATTTGTAGTTGCACCAAAAGAAAATGCATTATTACCGTTATTATTAACATTACTAGTCGTTGTTCCAAATGTGGCAGTGTTATTAAAGGCAGTTGAGTTTGTGTTAAATGAAAAAATATTTGTGGCACTAGTGGCAACTGTGGTTCCAAATGAAAAATTATTATTACTTGTTGAATTATTAAAAACACTTGTAGTGCCAATTGAACTATCCCCAAAACCACTCGTATTGCTTGTGTTACTATCCCCAAAATAAAATCCATTATGAGTTGTAGTTCCAAAATCAAAGGCAGTAGTGTTTGTATTCGCAGTGGTTGTTGTTGTACCAAAACTAAACCCAGTGTTATTATCATTAATATTTCCAAAATTAGAGTCACCATCATTCATAACATCTTCATCATCGCTCTCTTCTGCTGCTGTTGGTGTAATGAAATTAAATGAACTAGGTTGGGTTGATATCGTCGCAAATACACTTGTTGTACCAAAATCTATTGAAGCATTTGGAACCGATGTTTGTTTAAATTCTTTGATAAAAGAATCGTCAAATAATTCTTTTGTAACATTTTCTTTTTTCAATCCTTGCTTTTCTTCTTCTTTTAAAGATCTAAATAAACAATAAATAAATTGATATCTTTCTGTAGCATGATTATATTTAATTCCAAAATCATCAATTCCTGATAAATAAAATAAATTTAAACAATTTTTATTCATTTCTAAAATTAATCTTTCAAACTTATTTTTAAATTCTTTACAAATAGTTCTGTATTTTAAATAAGAAATAATTGGTTTATCTTCTTGATAAATAAATTTAATTTCCTTTTCATAATCAAATGTCATTTCATCATTATTTTCATAATAACAATAATTATCAATGTTATTTACTTTTGATAATGAATTTTCAAATAAATAATTTAATTTTTTATTAGATTTAATTGTTGATAATGTATTTTCAAAACGTTGTAAAAAAGTTTGGTGATATTGGTAAAATAGATTTTGTTCATCCGATGAAATAAATGATTTTAATAAATAGACATGTCTTCTCATCGTTAAAGTTGGAATAAACGTAATAATTTCAAATTTAATTTCTAAAGGTAAATCCTTCAATTTATTTAAATAATCCGATTGAAAAATAATTTTATTAACGTTTTGATCATATTGTTGTTGATCTTGTTTTATCCAAAACTGAACTAGAGGAGAATGTATTTGTTCAAAAGATAAATTATTTCGTTTTATAATCCATTCTGTTGTTATCTCTGTTTGACTTTGGTTTGAGGTAGAGTAATTGAGATGGAAAATTCCACCGCTGGACATTTTTTGTTTGGAACTTTAGCAGTAAAAAATTCCACCTTTTTTAAGAAAAAGATCAAAGAATTCTTACGCAAAGAAAAAAACTCAGAATTCGTTGGGTGTGAATAGAAATAATGCTGTCAACAATTAGTCTTTTACTGAATTGTTTCAGTAACAATACTTAACAGCAAATTATTTTCCCCTTAATTGATGCTCCCAATGTGAAAAGTTTTTGCTTACATAATCAAAAACTATCATTGACAAACCATTAGCGACTATTGATCTAGCACTTGCTGGAACGACTCCCCTGAAGAAGCCTCTAAATCCTAGAGTCTTACCTACAATAGTTAATCTTTGAACAACACCTAATTGTTCAGTTACCTTCATACTTTGTATTTGTGATTTAATTACGTCAAATGGAAATACTAATAGCCAAGCTAGTGTTGAACAAGCAGAACCAACAAAGAATGGATTTAATTTCTTAAATTCAAATGGTTTGTTTTCTGCAGCTTTTTTATCTTCGTACTTTTCCAACTCTTTTCTTACTTGGTAATTTCTGTATTCTTGCGTGAAGAAATCAACAAATATAAAGAATGTTCCCAATAAAAACATATTTCTAAGTAATGTTGCACTAAATCCTCTAAACATTTCATTTAATTTCCATGACTGATAAGTTTGTCGTCTAACTTTTAAATATTCAACTGGAGTTTCAGCAATTGCTCTACAAGCACCACCAAAACACCCAGCTAAAAACATTTCAGGATGAAAACTGTAAGGTTTAACTTCCAATACATTCAAATTTTCTTTTCTAAAATCAACTTTTGAAATGAGGTGATTTGTTACAATAAAATCAAGTGCGAGGGAATATCCTCCAAATTGTAAACTTCTTAATACTGAGCTAGAAACTAAAAGTGGTACAGAACCTCTATAAAATCCTAAAAATCCATGATTTTTATAAATATTACGAATAACAGACATTGTAGAATTATTTGTTACATTAATTTGAGTCGTGCTTTGCATTGTAGTTTTTATCATATCTAGTGGCTGACCTACAATAACAGATGTTATACCATACACTGCACCAGACGCAAATGAAACTAAGGGAGATGTTTGTATCAAAGCAGATTTATTGTTATCTCTCTTCGGAGGTAAAGATACTTCTGCTTTTTCACTCACACCACCGTGTGTGGTAGATACATTGTTTTGGCTCATTTTTTAACACAAGAATCTGTTAAAAGTAAAAGGCTGCTCTTTGAGGGTTAAGTTAGAATGGTATTAAGGAAGTAATAGTTTGTGGTATTGCTTTTGTACATTCTGTCACAAATTGTTATTGTAATTTGAAACAGAAAAAAATTTGGTCCAGTTACAATAACTTTAAAAAGGGCGAAGGATATTCCTCTCTAAAATTCTCAAATCACGACACCTTTCTTCTTTCTTCCAGCAATGTTTCCTTTTAAAAAAACTTTAGGTTCGATTTTAAGTCTTTGGGTAACAACACATTGTAAGCCTCCTTCACCGAACAAAAAAAAGACTATTTCAAACATTAAATTAGATATAACAAATAATTGGCTATAATGAATAATAACGAAGCCTATAATGATGCTTCTTCTATAGAAGAGAATGCTGGTTATTGGCAAGGAGAAGGTCAAAATAATAATACTTTAGGAAATGTAGATGACGACAAAGGGTTGTACTCTCCTGCTACAACAACATCATCTACTAATGATGAAAAGCCTTACGTAACATCAACTAATCAAATTCAATTAACTAACCATAATGAAGATTCAATGTCTCCTGCTTCTTTAGAAGATAATCACTCTTTCTCTCATTCCATTGATGAAAAACATCTCATGCTTTCCGAAGAGGGTACAACATCACCTAAAAAGAAGGAAAGCATGAACCCTAAAAATCTATTTAAAGAATTTATTTCAGTAATTTATTCAAAGGCTTTCCTACAAACATTACTTTTAAATTTTTCTATTCTAACAATGTGCGCATTCAGTAGTAGTACTGGACCATTATTAAAATCATTTGCTAAATTAACAGATTCCTCTTTTGGAGATATGGGAAGTATATTTATTGTAAGAGGTGTAGGTCAATTATGTTCAACTTTAATTTGTGGATTTTTATTAGATGCAATTAAACGTTTTATAGAGAAAAAGATTCATGATAAAGAAAAAGAAGTAGTTTACAAAATGACAACATTTTATACATTAGTTATTATTGCTTTATTTATAATGATATTTGGTGGAATGATTATACCCTTTGTTAATATTTTATATTTATCATTTGCTTTCTTTGTTATATGGGGTTTTGGAAGTTCTATTGTATCAACAAGTGGACAAGCTTTATTATTTTGGATTTGGGAGGCTGAGAAGAGGAATGTTTCACCATTTGCTCAACTTTTTCACTTTTCTGCTGGTTTAGGTTTATTCTTGGGTCCTTTTATTGTTTTTATTGTTAATAAGACATTTGGAATTGGACAACAAGAGATTAGTGCCCCACTTGAACAAAGTATACAACATGAAAGATTACAATATGGTTTATTACAAGTGAATAATAATATTTCTATTATTGTGAATGATACATTAACAGCACAAGAAGCTTTTACTTCTATATTAGGAACACACAGTGTTATTTGTATTTTATTTTTCATTTCAATACTTTTCTTTGGTTCATATATTGCTTATAGTTTATTATCTTCAAAGAAACAAAAGAAAATGGATTTAGAATTAAGTAATGAATTTGAAAATGACAGTTTTGAATTAGAAATTGTACATACAGAAGAAAAAGAAGAAGAAAAGGATAATTTAAGTGTTGACTCTGCTGCAAAGGAACATGCCATTGAAGATGTACATCACACTGGTGAACAGAAAGAAAAGGCTAAGGAAAAGTTTATTTCTATGGCTAAGGTTGTAATTACATCCTTAATATCTCTTTCTTTATTTAATTATTGTTCAGTTGAGGGTGCTTTTGGTTCTGTTGTTTATTCATATTTAACAGAAGCAAAGATTGAAAGTGATTCAGGAGCTAATTTATTGAATTCATTATTTTGGCTTACATTTACTGCTGGAAGGGCAACTGGTATTACAGTTTCAACGTTCCTTAATCCGTATATAATTTTAAGTGTTAATATCCTTTTATCCATTATTTCATTGGCTATACTTTGGCTATTCTCTTCAAGTAATGCTATGGTTTGGATTGGATGTATTCTATTTGGTTTCGCTTTATCAACACAATATCCAACAAGTTTTGTGCTTCCATCTGCAGATATGGGTTTACAAATTTCTGGATTAATGACCTCAGTTCAAATATTTTCAGCATCTACAGGTGCAATTATTGGACCATCATTGACTGTAATGTTATTTAAATCGATTGGACCAAATGCTTTATTATGGATAAGTTCCATCAATATTTCAGCTTTAGTTGTTCTGTACATTGTTATTTATCTTTTTGGCAGATATTACAAAAACAAGGTGAAGACTTTGTAAAGAATATTAAAATTAACATCAACTTTGAAATTTAAACATTTTATTTACTTTAAAAAATTTTAATTTATTATCTAGTTCCCTTTGGGAATATTACAATTTCTTAAGATTTTATAACACTTCGCTGCAAGTAAGGCGAGGGTAATTTGGATTTCTATGGCACATTCTTTAATTTTCCTGTTCAAGTAAAAGAATTTGTCTTCTTTTAGAATTATTCCCCTGTAGTTCAGTTCTAATCTGTTGTGGAATATAGCATTATTATTGATTGTGATACTACTGTTGAGTTCAGTGAGCCTAAGGATATTATTATTTGCCCAGTTTCTTTCTGT
>CADWAF010002359.1:0-10645 GCA_902984215.1 Willaertia magna | reverse complement strand
AACTAAGGCATGGCGAGATTTGTTTAGTGCGCCTTCACATTCGTTAATATCAATGGGAAATTGTTATAAAGTATTTATGGATAGCTATGTTGCTAAGACAAATAATATTAGTAGCAATGTTTTTGAAACACATGGAGAAGAAGAAACAAGTACTAAATCAAAATTTGCATCATTTGAACAAAAAGAAGAGGAAAGTGAAAATGAAAATGATATACTTCCAAGTTCTGAACTCATTCAATTCATTAAGAATTATAACAAAGTATAATAAATTTATTCTGACCATTTGAATCCTTTAGGTTTATGAGATCCACAAGCTAAAAACAATTTCTTTTCAAGTAATTCAATATTAACTTCGTCTACATTAACGCACTCAATGGAAACGTGAACATTACCAACCTATCAAGATGTAAGTAAACCGCGTCTTTTTTCCTAACTTACCTTTGGTGTGATTACATTTCTTAGTGACCCCATATCTCTTCTTCTCATTGGTTTTACCTTTGCCCCTAAAAAGTTTACACAAACCTTAATAACGTTGTTATAAACTAAATTACCTCAGTTACGGTTACTTACATAATAAGTACGTTGTGTAGAAACAGATTCAACACAGGTATCAATAGAATTAACTGCACAAATTCCGACCATACATTTGGTTTCATCAAGATTGGATTTTATATCTTCAATGCCACTAAAAAGAGTTAAAATCTTGGCAAGTTCTACCTACCTTGAACCTGTACATGTAACAACAGCAGCATTCTTTGTTGGATCCCACTCAAATACTACAGCTCTAAACAATATTTAAATTAATTGCCTCATCATAAATGTAACCTACCTAACGGAGTCTTTGAGGTCAAAAAGATTTTTAATTGTGGTATCAATATCAGACATTTTTTAATAGAACAACGTCCTTCTATTGTATCTCCTTGGAATTAATTAAGGAGAGGAAAGAGGCAAACATTGCTTACCTTATTACCTCCAACTCAAAAATTAATTAAATTAGTTGAGTAATTAGTTGCTTCTAGTGATGCAAAGTGAGGAACTTTATATTGTGGATTGCTTACTGTAGTTCTCAACATCTCGTGTAAAGTTGTAATGGTTGTGTTAATGTCTTTTGATCAGCCCCAAATTAAGCGCCAAGTAAAGTGTACGATGTTTACATAAAAAAAATGGGAAACGCAGCTCGTTCCAGTTCTAACTGGCAGGTAGAGAATGTAGATGAGATGATTGAAAACGGTAGTTTAAATTCATATCTTGCTACTCTTCCAAAACTTTTTACTGAGGCAACAACAAGTAAGGGAGAAAAATACCTATGCAGTGGCTACATAACATCTAATTTCAAATCTGTAATATTTGCTTGTACAGACATCAATAAGAATTTCTTTATGAAAAAAGTTTCAAGAAAAAAACTTGCAGAAATAGTAAGTAAGAAAGGATTAACCGTTATTTACTTCTTATAAAAAGAGAGATAAGCTCGATGTTAATAAGACCATTAATTGGTGGAGCTTTTTTACAGCTCTAAGACAATCATTTATAAGTAATAAGGTAAATCTAAAGATTAACAATAATGAATGTCTTTTGAACATTGATTTAAATTTCCCTCAATTAGGGAAGACAGGGCTTTCTCTTCCTTTAAGAAAAGTTGAAGAAAATCCTATGGAACATTTTATTCCTGTTTTCGCACAGCCTTTGTACGAGTTCTATAATATAAGAACTGAAATTACCTCAAATGAAAAAACGGAGCAGCTGGAAAAACAGATAAAATTGTACAAGGACAAAATTGCAGAACTTGAGAAAGAAATCAAAGAAAGATTCCCTAATGCAAGTATGGCAGATGATGATGATGACGCTGAAGAAGTTGAGGCAGAAGCAGAACATAAATTAGAACAACCAAAGGAGCAACCTAAACAACCTGAGGTAGGAAAGAAAGAAGTGGAGAAGAAAGAAATAGAAGAGAAAGAAGTAGGAAAGAAAGAAGAAGCAGAAAAAGAAATAATTGACGTTACACCTGAAAGGGCAACAGAATTTTTGAATGAAGTAATGAGCAAATTAATTTCTAATAATTCAATTACACAAAAAGAAAAACAAAGCTTTGACAAGGTTATTGAGGTTCTTTCAAAAGACAGTCAATTTAATTCTCACTTTGAAAAAGAATTGTATACTCAGGCAGACATGCCTGCCCTACAATGGCTCAAGGTAAAGTTTACAAAGGCAGACAAACCTGTTACCATTAACGTCGAGGGAGTTAGCCCAACTCAATTCATGTCTAGAGAAGAAGCTAAACAATTTTTAGAGCAACATAACGTGCCTTTGACAGGTCCTAGAAATGAAATGTTAGAATTATACGAGAAATTGGATGAATGGAATTTTGATGTATTTTCTGTACATAGAATAACTGGTGGAAATCCTCTTTTTTGTACTTGCTTTACATTATTCCAAAAGTATGACTTTCTCAATAGATTTAACATCAAAGAAGAAATACTAATTAATTTTCTTAGAGAACTAGAGGCAGGTTATCACCCAAATCCTTACCATAACGCAACACACGCCTCCGATGTTTTGCAAGCTACACACTACATCATCAGCCAAGGAGGACTTATTGAAATGCTCTCAGACGAAGATTGTCTTGCTGCTTTAATATCAGCCACCGTTCACGACTATGACCATCCTGGTTTGAATAACGCTTTTTTAATGAGTACTAGAAGCTACTTAGCCACACTTTATAATGACAGAGCAGTTTTAGAAAATCACCACTGTTCCCAATCATTTGAATTAATGAGGCAAGACAAATTCAACATTCTTGGTGGATTATCTCCCGAACAAAGAAGAGATGTGAGAGAAACGATAATAGAAATGTTGCTAGCAACTGATATGGGTCAACATGCCAAGATTGTTGCCAAATTTAAGGGTAGAGTTGAGGCAAATGCTGATTTCAAAAATCAAAAGGAAGATTTAAGACTTGCTCTACAAATTACCATTAAGATGGCTGATGTAAGTAATCCTGCTAGACCATTAGGTGTTGCCTTGAAGTGGACAGAATGTATTAATAATGAATTTTTCGCTCAAGGAGACAAAGAAAGAGATTTCGGTTTGTCTGTATCACCTCTCATGGATAGGAATACCTTGAGTGTTGGAAAAGGGCAAGTAGCATTTATCAATTATTTAGTTGAGCCTATGTTTGTGACTTTCTTTAAAATTGCCCCAAAGATGTCTTTTTGTAAGAAATATTACGACAATAACAGATTATATTGGAGTGCACACGCCTTCTCAAACAGAGAGGACTATGATAAACTTTGGTGGGATCCTCCAGCAGAAGAAAAGACAGAATAATTGTAATAAACCTATGTACAAAACGAAAATAATTTAATCCCATAACACCAAATACCCTGAATGAGAAACTAAAAAAATTATCTATACAAAATCAATTGTGACACCCATTAAGGTGTCAAACATTAAAATAAGGTTAATAAACTTCTTGAGATTCTAAAGATCTCATAAATTCTCTTACCACAAGTTGGACTTCCTCGTGCATACTTTGAGGGGTCATAGAGATTATAACTCTATAGACAGCAATACTTGAAACAACAACAATGGCTTTTAAAGTTGTTTGGTTTACTTCATTAGATTCAACTCCTTTCATTTGTTTCTTAAAAAGCGAGAAAAGTGACCCAATAAAATTAAAGAAACTGTCTTTCAAATATCTCAAAATTAATTGAATTTGTGACATAGAGAAATATTCATTTCCAGACTCTGAAGAATCAATTTCATCCATATTGTTGTCATTATTCATTTCCAAGTCATCAGTCTCTAAAAACATTTTGTTTGTACCAAAGAAAACTACTTTTTCTCTTTGTTTTACTTTTTCTTCCTTTTCTTTTTTCAATTCATTCTGACTTTCATCAGTAAGAGCCAATAAATCATATTGTTCATCACTTTTAGGTTTTGAATTTTGAATTCCAACAATAGATTCTTTAGCAAAACCATGTATGCGAGAGAATATATCTTCATCTCCAATGATTTTTTGAGCAACTTTAAAGACGGCGCTATCGGAGGGAATTCCGAGTTTTGCAGCCTCTACTTCAAAATCATTTTGAAGTAAATTCTGAATCGTCGAATTGATCGGTACAATAGAATTTTCAACTTCTCTCTTGTCTTTCTTTGCAGACTGCTGTTTATTATCTGCTCTTAAGTGTCTAAGACCACTCAACAATGCTTGATTAGTGGCCAAACGTCTAAAATACATTTTGCAATTTTTTTAATGATAAGCAGTTGGAAAGGATGGTTATTTGATTGTTGCAAGTTTGTTTTTAAATAACTAACTGCCGCCAGTACTTTAAAATCCGCAAACAAAATGGAAGCATCAAAAAACCATGGTTAAATATAACAGGATGATGCTATTATTAGTGGTGGACCATTTTTAGATATGAAAAAGTTATTTATTGTAATAAACCTTGTGTCAGATTATTTAAAAATTTACGAGTTTCAGACTCTTGTTCTTTTCTTAATTGTACAATATAATCTTCAATATCTTCCCAAGACATTAACATTAATTCAATTGCTCTTTCTAATTTTCTGTCACCAATGTATTCACTATAAGGAAGAATATTAAATGATTTAGAAATTAAATAATCTTTTGCACCATGATCTAATTTCATAATACTAATCATTGCAGTACATAATAATTTAATTGTATCTTTAAGTACTTGTTGAGTATTTGTTTGTGCTTTCTGTAATCTTGATTCTAAACTATAAATAATAGCATCTAATAAAGTCTTTGAAGAAACAAGACAATCAAATAATCTTTCTCTTTGTGGACTACCATGTTGCATATGAATCATTTGTAATTTATCATCAATTATTGGAGAATCAATATCTTCAATATGATAAATATCATATCTAAAATTATAAAGAGCAGATGAAGCAGCAAATACAACACCATCATCATTAAAACGTAAACAATAAACAATAAAATCAATTAAATTACAATATCTTGATGGATGACGGAAATAATTTGAACCAATATCAGTTCTAACAATATGACTTAAACAACTACAAATTTGTACAAGAAAGAATTTATCTAATTTTTCTCTACTTTTCATTCTTTCTAACATTTCATTAATAATTCTTTCTTCTTTTGTTAAAATAAAATTAACATTTTGAGGATAAATTAATAATAATCTTAATAAATCAAAAGAAGCAACTTTAAATTTATCAGGTAAATATAGAATTAAATCATTAATTGTTGTAAAAGTATTTGTTGAAATAAATTTATCATTTCCTTTTTGTTTTTCAGTTCCAGCAACATAGAAATATAAATTATCTAAATGTGTTGTATCATAATTTTCTTTAACATTCTTAATTTCTTCTTTAACTTTTTTAATACAATTATAAGCATTATTTGTAGTTTCTAAACCATGTGATTTACAATTAATATCATTAAAACCATAAGATTGAATTAATCTTTCACACAATTCAGTTTCAAATTCAACTGTTTTTGTAATTTTATCCATCTTATTTCCTTTAGTTTTTAAAACCATTTCAACAAATTGTTGTTTACTTCTAATAAAAGAATTATATAATTCTTGAATTGTTGGTCTAAATTCAGGTTCACTATTTAAACATGAAATTAATTCTAATTCAAATGTTTGAAATCCTGGAAGATTAATTGACTTTTTAATTTCATTTGTATACTTTTCATTAAAAAAGATTTCATAAATTAATGCACCTAAACTATAAATATCTGATTTAGTACTAATACTTTCAAATCCACCTCTTTTAACTTCTGGTGCTGTATAATAATCATCTTTACTTATTTTATTAATAATACTTGGTATTGCATAATCTGAAATAAATGTGTCATATGTTGATTGTTGTAAATTAATAAAATCATCTCTTATATTACCATGTACTATATTTAATGAATGTAATATATAAATAGATGTTAATAATTTATGAGTTGATTGAAAATTACAAACAACTGAATTCTTAAATGACATATCTTTAGTTAAATATGTTTTAATTGGATGATAATCTTGATATGATAAATTTTGTGATTGATATATTTGTATTTTTTGAAATTCATTATCTATTCCAATTATTTTAGAAAACATATCAAATCTTTTTAATTTCTTACTATTATAATTATATACTGTTGGAATATATCTTCTTAATTGTATAATACGTTTATATAATTGTTGTTGATCTTCTAATGTACCACAATTATATTCCATTCTTAATCCTTCATAATGAAATACAAATCCTCTTTGTGCAGTTTCAACAATTGATGTTGGTAATGTAATTTGATATAACATTAATGAATTAATCTTTAAATTCTTTTCTGAAATTATATATCCATTAGATGATAAATGACCACATGGTATTCCATTGACATCTGTAATTGTTGGATCAGCACCATGTTGTAATAAATATTTAGATATTTCTAATTCAGAATAAGCATTAGATAAATGTAATGGTGTTCTACCATAATAATCTTGTACATTAACATTACATCCTGCTTCAACTAATACTTTAATATATTGCATAATAAAACTACCTCTATTTGAATCACCTTTTAATAATTGATAATGATCAATTGCTCTGTGTAAACATGTCATACCTGTCTTAATTGATCTTTGATTTAAATCAATATCTTTTGCTAATAATAATTTCTTTGTAACTAAAATATTTCCACCAAATAAACTATTCATCAATGGGAAGAATCCACCTTGTTTATCTCTACAATATTCTTCACTATTTAAATTAACATTTGCACCTGCATTAATTAATGCTTCAATTACTGCATCATTACCATGTGCACATGCTACTTGTAATGCAGTAATTTTAGAATCACCTACAGGTATATCTGGATTACATTTCTTTAAAAGAGATTTTACAATATCATTATTTTCTAATGATAATAATGCTCTAAATAATAATGTTGTACCATCTTTACTATCTTTAGTATCTGGATTAGCACCAAAATCAATTAATTTCTTAACAGTTGATACTCTATTTGTATAAATAGCATAATGTAATGGAGATAAATGTTTGTTATCAATTACATTAACATCAAATACATCATCATCTGACATTTCATCATCACTTAAATTTAATAAAATATCTAATATTGCATCTTGTCCATGTTTTGCAGCAATAATTACAGCATCTTGTCCAAGTTTATTCTTTTCATTAATTTCAAATATTTCTCTATAAGTTTCAACAATAATTGTAACAATATCTTTTTGACCAACTCTACATGCAACTAAGAATGGAGATTCATTATCATTATTCTTTGCATTACAAAAATCTTTACATAAATCATCATTACCTGTCTTTAAAGCACATGTAACAATTAAAGTTTCAAATATTTGACAATCACCTTTACCTTCACAAACAGCATGGAATAAATTCTCTTTTCTATTATTTTTTGTAAATAAATCAATTTCATCTAAATCTAATAAATATTCAAATACTTTTGTATCATCACCCATACATGCATAATGAAGTGCAGTATTTCCAAAATTATCTTTAACATTTAATAAAGTATTTGTAATATCATTTTGAATTAATCTTTTTAAACATTTTTTATGTCCATATTTTGCAGATAAATGTAATGCAGTCATACCTACATTATTAATACATTTTAAATTTAATGTATCTCCTTTTAAATCTAATAATGATTCTAATTTAATATGATCTCCTTTCTTTGCACTTGTTAATAATTCTTTCTCTAATGTCTTTTTCTTTTTATTTAATGTTCCACCTGTCATTACTTGAAATTCAGGATTGTAATAATTTTTGAGAGCCAATTCCAAAGAAAAACAAGTAGACTCAAGAAAGAATAAAGCTGTTTGTTGATCAACTCCAGTAATGGATCGAAATTTAGTTAACATTTTAGTTTCTTTTTCTTTAGTTTCAAATTCTTTCTTTAATTCTGGATCTAATTTTTTATCAATTTGATATTTATCATCATTAAATATAAAATAACATTCTCCTTCAATTAATTCATTAGCTGTCAACTTTTTACTATCATCAATAATATGTTTTTGATAATTAACAAAATTAATACCTTCTTTAACACAATTATTAAAGGTTGGTACATGATAATAATTTAAATCTAAATAAAGTGGTAATTTACTCCATTTCTTTACTTTATATTCATCTAATGGTAAAGAAAATTCATTCCATCTTCTTTCTATTTGTAAATTATTTGAAGTACTTGTCTCTTTTTCTAAACAAACAACTAAAACTACAAATTTCTTATTTTTATATTCCTTCTTCTTCTTATTACTAGTGGTTGTTGTTAATGGCGCAGTAGAGACTGTATTGACTTTATGAATGGTTACTGGAATTTCTACAGGTGATCCATCATCATCCATTACATCATTATCCGTAGTATTATTAATGCTACTCATTATTATTTCAAAATGTCGATTGGATTGATTAACAGTTATTTATTATTATTTGTAATGAAATATTTTTCAATGAGGTTCAATTTTTTTGAAATTCTTTGATCACAATTTTTTTTTAATTATTTGAATGAACTGAGAAGAGCTATTTTTTTTCAATCCTGAAGTTCTGGTTAATTCACCATTGAGATTTTTTTGAGGAGGTACAAGAATTTCATCAAATAATTATTATGTGTACCACCCGGTAATTACAAAAAGTGTTTACGGTTGTTTTACAGTAAATAATTAGATAAGTGTAATAGATTATTAATCAATTGTTTTTTAATCTTCTTCAATGAATGAATGGGAGGTACATGTTATGGTGCATCGGAAAGAGATGAAAAAGCAACAAACACGTGTTGAGAGGAACCAATTTTGAAATCAAAAAAAAAATAATGCCATCAACAACATTGATCGATTTAAACACAATAGCCTCTATAACACTCTTTTTGACTACCATAGTGGTTGCACATTCAGCAAATCAACATCAACAATTTTATCCAACAGTTGTTCATTTAGTTTCTTCAAAAATTAGTAGAATAGTATTAATATGTGATTTAATATTAGCAATAATATATTTTGGTAAATTATTAAAGAATATATTTTTTGGTACATTAAGAATGTATGAAGAAGAAGTAATTTGGGAAAAGGGATATTTTACCTTAATTGAAACATGTTTAGCTTTAACAATATTTAGAGAAGAATTAACATCAAGAATGTTAACTGTATTAGGGATTTGTTTATTTATGAAAATATTTCATTGGATAAGTGAATTAAGAGTGAAACATGTAAGTAATTTTAATTTAATAATATTTATTAAATAAATTAAGATTGAATCACTTCCTAATACATCATTATCTACATTTATTAGATTATATATTTGTTTAATAGTATTAATAGGAGTAGATTGTTATTTTATTTATAATTTTATTTTACATTATTTAAAAGAAGGAGCAACAGTTAGAGTTTTATTTTTATCTGATTTTGTTGTGATGGGTATTACATCACTTTCTGTAATTATTAGATTAACATTTCATGCAATTAATTTATCTAAACAAGATGAAGAAGGAACAGGTGGATGGGAAGGTAGAGATGTATCTATTTTCTATCTTGATATATCATCTGAAATATTACAATCTTTTACTTATCTTTCTTTCTTTTTAATTATAATGTCTAAATATGGTTTACCTTTCCATTTAATTAGAAATATTTATATTGCTGTAAATAATGTTAAAAAGAGAGTAATGGATTTAATTAATTATAGAAGAATAGCAATTAATTTAGATAGAAGATTCCCTGATGCTACTCAACAAGATTTAGATGAATATGACGGTGTTTGTGTTGTTTGTAGAGAAGATATGAGAATTAATACAACTCAAAATCCAATTAAGAAATTACCTTGTGGTCATATGTTTCATGCTAAATGTTTAAGAGGTTGTTTAGAAAGAGCTCAAGAATGTCCTACATGTAGAAGACCAATTGATGTTTTATTAAGTGAGCAAGAACATAGAGAACATCATTCTTCTAATAATAACACTCCAACAACTACTCCTACAGCTAATAATACAACAAATATTAGTCCAACAATAACATTACCACAATCTTTTAATTTATCTACATCTGTCAATATTGATAATAATTTATTATTACAACAACAACAAATTCAACAATTACTTTTATCTTCTTCTACGACTATTCCTAATTTAATTAATAATAATAATTTTACTGAACTTCAAAAGGTTATGTCAGATATGTATATACGTTATTTAGAATCTATGAGAGATAATATTACTATTACTCTAGAACAGCTAAAACAATTAAATGAAAATAACAATGATTAACTTGTACATTAATTAAATCAATAAATTTGTAAAAAACAAGCAACACAATTTAAAGGCCCCGCCGCAGCATTATTTCGCCCTCAAAGACACCATAAGTAATAATTCTCCTTAAATGTTAATTTCCATTTTAAAAGAAAAGAAGGGGTTATAGCTCAGTTGGTAGAGCGTGTGCTTTGCATGCACAAGGTCCAGGGTTCGATTCCCTGTGGCTCCACTTAGGTTTTGAAATAATTTCATTTTGTGTTTGGCTCTTCAAATTACCATTAACCAGTAGTTTTAATTAGCAAAAAATCTACAGCACTACAGGTTCCCGAGAAGTCTCCCATCTCAGTACTAATGTAGCCCTACTGTGCTTAACTTCTC
>CADWAF010002358.1:0-20607 GCA_902984215.1 Willaertia magna | reverse complement strand
AGATATTAGGAAAGCTTTCTTCACTTGCCCGTTTTAATTCGATAAATTTGTTGGGTGTGTTGAAGTGGTTTATCCTCCGAAATTACAAAAAAAGCGTTAAAACAACAATGAATGATGAATATAAAAGAAAAGAATTAGAATTAAAAGCAAAAGTTTTTGAACAAGAAAATAAAATAGAAGAAGCAATTTCATGTTACGAACAATTAAATAATAACAACACAAATACTGAAAATTATATACATCTTGCACATCTTTATGGAGAAATAAAAAACTTTAATAAATATATTGAAAATTATCAACGTGTATTAGAAATAAATAATAATCATCCTAAAAAATTAGATATTTTATATAATTTAGGAATTGGACATTTTGAATTACAAAATTATAATAAATCTATTGAATATTTTGAACAAGTATTAAAATTAAATAATAAACATATTGATGCATATTATGATTTAGGTATAATTTATGGAATGTTATCAAATGAAAATAAAGCAATGGAATGTTTTAAAAAAGTTATGGAATTAAATCCATTGGATGATAGAATATTTTTATTAAAAGAATATTTAAATAATTAAATAATTATTATATAAAGTAAAATATTGAAATATTTTGTTCATTTCAATTCTTTTTAGTAAATTTTGTAAAAAATAATTTATAAAATCAATATTTGAATTATTAAAATTTAAATAATTTAATATTTTATTTATAGAATTTAAATAAATATAACCTTTACTATTATTTATTTCAAATATTGTAAATAATTCATTTTCTATTATTCCACATTGTAAAGTTAATTTACCATTTAAAATATCTAATAAATCATCATTCTTTAGTTTACCATTTAAATAAAAATAAATAAAATTAAAATTAAAATAAAATATTCCTTTTAAATTATTTATTTCAAAAATATGTCTTTCTGTAATACCTCTATGGTAAATGGAATGATTTAAATTTTGTAATGATAAAATAAATAAATTATCTAAAAATTTTAAAGTTTTTATTTTAATTTGTTCAAATGATTGAAATCTTTTATCTAATAATAATTCCTTAATAAATAATTTATCTTTATTAATTATTTGTAATTTATAATGATTTGCTTTTTTTAAAGAATAATCTTTACAATCTTTCCAATCTAATAATTGTTGATTTAACATTTCATTATTATTAGAATATAATTTATTAAATATTTCTTTCCAAAAATAAGCATTACTATTAAAAAAGATATACCATTGTTTACATAAATAAATATTACAAAATATTTCCTTTAAAGATAGAAATTGAATTATAATCGAAATTATTTCTAAAGGTAAATTTATAAATAAATTAATTTTTCTTTTCTTAATTTCTTGCAATACATTAATTATCAATTGTTCTTCTTCTTGTTGCAATAATACATCACTGTTATTTATTCGCTTCATTTTTTTGTTATTATTTTTGTAAAGTATTTAAATTTATTTATATTGTTCACAATAAATACCTTTTCCTGCAACTTCATTTGACATGAAATATTCAAAACCTTCATTTAATAAATCTTGTTTAAGTAAATCCTCCTTTTCAGATGGACAATCTTCTAATAAAACAAAACCACATCCACCACCTCCTGCTCCAGTTAATTTAGCATGTAATCCATGTTTTGAAGCAATTTCACAAATTAATTCTAATTTAGGATGACCTGTACCAATTTCATTTAATAAAATATGATTTCTATCAATAAATTGTTCCATTGAATGACGTAATTCATTTGTAAAAGGTACAACAGTATCATGTTGATGATTATTAAAATTATTTCTTAATAAATTTAAATAATTTTCACTAATTTGTTGAATTTCATTTAATTTTTCATCAATTAATTCTTTATTTAATTCTCTTTGTTCTCTTACTTTTTGAACAATTAATTTTGTATTTCTTTCAACTTTTGTATTAACTATTAATATTCTCATTGATGGAAGAATCTTTGGGGAAAGATGTTCAACTACTTTACCATTAGCAAAACTTAAAACACCACCATAAGTAGCTACAGAGTTATCTATACCAGATGGAGTACCATGAATTAAACATTCACAAAAGTAAGCCCATCTATTTATTATCTCTAAAGTATTTTCATCTTCTTTATTAATTAATTCTTGACTAATAATATCGGATTTAAATAATAATAGAAAGGCTGAAACTAAACAAACTGCAAAGGCTGCAGATGATCCTAGACCTGCTCCAATAGGTGATTTAGTACTTAATTCAACTCTAATACCAAATGTTAATTTAGGTGTTAATAATAAACAAAGATAAAGAACTGCAACTGCTGAAATGATTTTAGGAGCATGTTCATCATCATTGTTGTTATCTACTATTTGATTATTGAAATATATTTTCTTAGTAAATTCTGTTAAACATTCAATTATTTTTCTATTTGGCTTAAATGTTTCAATATGAAATGTTGGATATTGTACATCAATTGTTTCATCTTTCATATGTTGAGATAAATATTCTTTGGCTTCATCAAAATTTATTTTAATGTCATGATCAATTCCAACACATGGAGCATAATATTCTAGAGTTCCAGCCTTTTCATTGTCACAAAATAACTTAACAGTGGTTCTTAAATCACTCAATGCTGTTGCTACAGACTTCTTTCCGTAAACTACAGCATGTTCTCCAAATAAAATGAGTTTACCAGGTGAGGTACATTCAATGTATGAAGGATTCATTTTTTTTCACAATTAGATTTCACAGATTTTCACAGAATTTCGCATGTTTTTTGGTAAGCTGGCAAATGTTCGTAAAACGAAAATCACAGGCGTAGATCGTTTATTGTGAGATAAATATTATACAATTGGATTACTATCGGTGGATAGAATTAAACAAACATTTCTGCAGCCACCTTCTTTTCTGTTCTATGTTGAACTTCTTCTAATTCTTCTCCATAAAATGCAGTAACTTCTTTCAAATCAACTGGGGGAACATATCTCTCTAATTTACCTTTGTAAACTGGTGAATCAATTCTAACATCTCCACTTTTTGTGACAAAATTTGGGAATCTATATTTTGAACAACAAAACCATTTTTGAATAACTGTTCCAGCTTCTGTACCAGTCAATTGGAATACTAAAAATATAATGTACAATAAGAAACTACTGAAGAAACAAATGTGATATGGTGTTATTACACTCAATACTGGTTGATTAATAGCTGGATTATAATTGCTACTAATTGTAAAGTATATTCTAGTAATTGAAAGTAAAATATATCTCAATAAAAATGCAGTAGAGAAGCTTTACAAAATGTCAATTTAAAAATATGAAAAATAAAACTTACATGTTTAAAGCATTCTTACTTAATAAATCAACATCTTTACCTTCTGCTCTATAAATCTTAATAATATTAAATTTATCAATAAAATAACTAAATAATAAACTAGCTGTTATCATAAATAAACTCAATGGGAATAAACCACTAAATACAATACCAATAAATATATTCTTTAATTGATAACTGTATCTATAATCATATCCATACTCTGGTGGTTCATATGCCTTATTCATATCTCTTTGTGTTACTGCTTGTCCCTTCAAATATAACTTCTTAATATAATGGATTGGTCCTAAGAATATTTCTTTCACAGTATTAGATAATATACTTGTACAAGTAACAAAGAATAAAGAAGAATAAAAAGTACCAGTTTCTAAAAGGATTGGAATATAAGCATTTCCTCCAAAATTAATAGCTCCTTTAGGTATAACAACTGTTCTACTAGTTATTTCACTAAAATTAGTTCCTACTGTTGGTGATTGTAAATATACAAATAAATAAGCAATACTTGTTAAAAAACTTCCATATGTCAACTTTAACATTAAACTCAATTTAATATGAATAGTAAATCTATGTTTTTCAAAGAAACACAAGTCTAAATAATGTGTAAATAATGTAATTTAAAGTAAACTTACGATATAAAAGGAATGAATAAATAGTAACTGAAATAAACACCAAAATACTCATACCCAAAGATGCAAATACTTGCCAGTTTCTTAAATCTGGATTCTTTAACCACTCAGTAATAGAAGTGTCAGCAAATTGATCTTTCTTTGTAACTTCAATAACAACGGCAACTGCAACAACAATGCCTGAGAAAAGTAAGGTAGACAATAAACTAACTGATCTTCTGGAATACTTTGATACAACAGAATATTCTCTAAATAAATTAATACGTCACAAAATAAACGTCACTAATTATCAAAAACTTACAAATTTTCCCAAATAATTTCATGAGGTTCTCTAGAAGGTTCTACTCTTAATTTTTTATTCTTTTTAGTATATCCCTGAAATTTAGTACATAAACGATGTAAATAAGGTCTGTTAAAGTAATGTAAAGCAAAAAATCTAGCCTTCTCAGTTTTATAAGCTTATTATTTTTGTAAATAAATTAAAATAAATAAAATACATACTGATAAATGCATCTCCTGTACAACGATATGCAGTCTTACTTTTATAGCTTTCAATTTCTTTAATAGTTAAATTTAACATAAAAGAATAATAAAAACTTTTAATCTTATAATATAGTGTTCCAAAACATGATGATCTTTTAAGTAAAATATTTGCTTTATCAAGTTCATGAATCAACTCTTCCTCTTTCTGTTTTAACTTATTAATATTTCCACTATCTAAGGCTAAAGCAATGTCATCAATTTCCCCAAATTTTTTAAAATATTTCTTTAAACGTTTTGTACCGTGAGCTGCTTCTGTGGCGGGAAGATCTCTCACGTGAACACTAAAGTCACCAACAGAAATGGATCTTTTCGTTACTTTTTCATTAATATAATTTAAGAACCAATGAATTAAACGTATATAGATAATAGTGACAATACAAATGGCTACTTCTATTGCACCAAATGCAATATTGACATTTCCATTAGCATTTAAATCAAAGTTGGTCATACTAATTTTAAAGAAGAAATTTGGATTATCTTCGGAACTATAATAATAAATATATGGAATATGTAGACCTGATAATATTACAAAGTAAAAGAAGATTGCTAAAGAGAAATAAAGATAGAGCATACTAACTCTACCTAACTTCAATAATCCTCTACAATCTAGAAAACAACTATATTTCTGTTTTTTAATATCATCTTTATGATAATACATTAACTTGGATCTTTCGATGGATTCCTTTTCATTTATTTCTCCAACACTATGAACCATCTTGAATTGTTTTTTTTTAATGAATGGATAGTAATTACTGACATTTGAAAACTAACGTTCGCAATTTTTTATTGTTGATGAGAAAATATTCGTTGATAGAAAGGAATAGAGCTAAGTGAATTAGAAGATACCACTACCCTCCTTAATATTTCTTTCTGTGTGTACTTCAGATAATTGTTGTTGACCACTAAATACAGCTAAAGGCATCTTTGTCTTAAAGAGAGGAGTATTGTTTGGACCAACCTTTAAATTATCTAAAATATGCTTTAAAGGACCCTTCTTAATAACCTTTTCAAGTTTAAGAACACCACCTTTTGGAATAACCTTTGAACCAATAGGAACATCACAAACTGGTGTAATTAATGAAACTAATCCATCATCTTGTTTTGAAGCCAAAAGCATACCTTCACTTTCAACACCCTTCAATTTAGCAACAACTAAATTACATGCAACTACAACTTTCTTTCCAAGTAATGAATCCTTATCAGGATATGCTTCTCTTAAACCTCCAACAATTTGTCTAGTTTCCTTATCAGATAACTTTACATTAAAAACATATAATTTATCAGCTTCTGGATGTTCTTTAACAGATTCAATTTGACCTACACGTAAATCTAATGGGAATAGTTCTTCTTCACCTCCACCAAATTGTTCTTTGAAAGCCTTAATTTCCTTATCTTCAATCTTCTTGAAAATACCTGCTGGCTCACCAATCTTATGACCAGATGGAATTCTTTCCAAATCAATTGTTTCAGTAATTGTATTTACATCTGGATTATAATTTAATTGAGAATTTAATTTCTTACTGAAACTAGGGATATATGGCTCAAATACAGCTGACATTAAAGCACATACTTGAGTAGCTAAATAGATAATTGTACCACATCTTTCTAAATCTTTCTTTAAAACTTCTTCAGATTTTGGAGTAGATTTACCATTAACATTAATATCTTTCTTTAATAAATCCCATGGTTTATGATCTTGTAAATAAGTATTACCTAATTTACCAATTAACATTGCAGTTTGTAAACCATCCTTTAATTTAACATTTTCTAATTTATCAATATATTCCTTTAATTTTTCATTAATACCTTCAATTAATTTCAAATCCTTTTCATCAAATTCACCTCTATTAGGTACAATACTATTAAAATTAGATTGTGTAAACTTTAAAACACGATTAGTAAAATTACCAAGATTAGCTAATAATTCATTGTTATTCTTAGCTTGTAAATCATCCCATTTAAATTGAGTATCAGCTTGTTCAGGTCTCATTGCAATTAAATAATATCTCCATACTTCAGATGGAATACCAGTATCTTTAGCTTGATCACCAAATACACCAATACCATTAGTTTTAGAGAATTTAGTATTTTCATAATTTAAATATTCAGTTGAAGAAATAACATCAACTAATTTCCAATCTTCTTTAGTACCTAATAAAGAAGAAGGGAAAATAACAGAATGGAATGGAACATTATCTTTACCCATAAATTCATAATAAGTAACATTCTTTGTATCTTTCCACCATTTCTCCCAAACACTTTCATTTCCTAATTCATTAAAATAACTAGCTGTAATTGAGATATAACCAATTGGTGCATCAAACCAAACATAAAATACTTTATCTTTAAATTTATCTAATGGTACAGGTGTACCCCACTTTAAATCTCTTGTAATACATCTTTCTTTTAATCCTTCTTCAAACCATGAATCTGTTACTGATCTAGCTACATTTGTCCAATATTTAGTATTTTCATTATTTTCATACCATTCTTTAGTTAATGGTTGTAAATCTTGTAATTTAATAAAAACATGTTCAGTTTCTTTAATTATTGGAACTGTACCTGTAATAACTGAACGTGGATTTAATAATTCTGTTGGATTTAATAATTTTTGACATTTATCACATTGATCACCTTTTGCTTCTTCATATCCACAATGTGGGCAAGTACCAACTACAAATCTATCTGCTAAATATTGTTGTGCTTTTTCATCATATAATTGTTGTATTGTCTTCTCTGTTAAATATCCATTTTCATTTAATTTTAAGAAAATATCTTGAGCTATTTTAGTTTGTTGTTCTGTACTTGTTCTTCCAAAATAATTAAATCCAATATCAAACCATTCATATACTTCTTTATGTAATTTATAATATTTATCGCAAATCTCTTTTGGTGTTAATCCTTCTTTAAAGGCTTTTGTTTCGGTTGCTGTACCATATTCATCTGTACCACAAATATAAATTGTATTATATCCACGTTGTTTACAGTATCTAGAAAATACATCTGCACTTAATACTGCTCCTACAATATTACCTAAATGTGGATAGTTATTGACATATGGTAATGCACTAGTAATTAAAATATTTCTTTCACCAGCCTTTGGGACTGGAATTGATTGTTTATCGGATAACATATTTTTTTTTCAATTTTTTTTTTAATTTTTAGAATACAAAAAGGCTTAAATAGTTGATAAAATTATTTTAAGATTTTAAATAACAATTGGATCTTATCAATTTTAAATTTGCATTAAATAGGGATGGTTTAATCTCTAAAATTGTTGTTGTTATTTGAATCATTATCCAGCAAAGACTGAAGGCATAAACCTCGGAAATAAGAAGAAAACGTGTTTAAAATCCTTAAAAAAAAATGACAAATTTTGAACAATGGTATTTTTCAATTCCGGTGATTACACGCACATTCCTAACTTTATCAACAATAACAAGTTTTGCTGTAACATTTGATTTATTAAATCCATTACAATTGTATCTTAATTTTCAAACTGTAATTTATGACTTTCAAGTGTGGAGATTAATAACTAATTTTTTATTTTTTGATAAATTTAGTATTAATTTTATATTACATTTATATTTCTTGTATTTCTATTGTAGAAGATTAGAAGAACATTCATTTCATAGAAAAAGTGCCGATTTCTTTTATTTAATTTTATTAGGATCAATAATGATGTTATGTATAGCACCTTTATTACAATTACCATTTATGAGTCATTCTTTAGTAATTATGTTATTATATATTTGGAGTAGAAAGAATCCACATGAACAATTTAGAATTTATGGTTTATTTACTGTTGGTGCTGGTTATTTAGCATGGGTGTTATTAGGAATAGGTTTATTAATGGGAATGAGTCCTGTTGTTGATATTGTTGGTATCTTTGTTGGTCATGTTTATTTCTTTTTAAAAGATGTTATACCTGGTGAATTCCAAGGTGTTGATCCATTAGCTACTCCTAAATTTATATCTTTCTTATTCCCCAATGATAATAATATAGAAAATGATCAACAACCAATACATGACCCACCAAATTTCTTTGATGTAGAAGATCATGAAGAAGAGGAAAGGAGAAGAGAACAAGAAGATGATGAATTGGATAGACAACAAGAGGAAGAAGAATCTAGGAGAGAAAATAATCTAACCTTAAGGCAACAACGTAATGTAGAGGAAAATGATCAATAACTAATTGAAATGTATATAGAATCATGTTAATATTTTGAAAATGTTGATTTTATTAAACAACTGTAAAATAAGACAATCGCTTAAATAATAAATTAAGTTTTGTACAAAATTTCTTCCTTTCTTTAGAATAAATAAATTTGTTATGAACGACCTTACATGAAGAAATAGCTCAATATAACATTACCAGAGGCAGAGAAGAAGAAATCATTTTCTAATGTTCTTTGAGTGGAACCTCCACAAATTCTGTTAAAGAAAATAATAAGCACTAATTTTAAAATGTTTCCAATATCTGATCGAAAACCTTTAGAAAAAATTTGATAGTAAAAATTCTTAATCCCCAATATTAAAACAAACCAAAACTTTAAGGGTTATTAATTTTAATTGTTATTTATACTTACGTCATCCAACAATCTAAACATTAAATGATTTTTTGGTGTTACCTTTTTTAGCTTAAGATAAGCATAACCAATTATACACAGAAATAGTAAAATTTTAAAGTTGGTGTGAGCCATAAACGGAAAATATTTGTTGGATATTTCTTTAAATCTATTGGAAGACATTAATTTACATCCATACTGGAGTATAAGGCGATGAAAATGATGTGAGTAAGTTGTTGATTTAGACTTTTCAGCGACTTCCGATAATAAATAATTTCTTTCAATTTCCGATGTATTAATTTCTATTAAATTCATATACTTCTTTCGTAAATCATTAATAATATCATCATCTAGAATGGGTTTATCAAAAGCAGAATTATAATTCGTTATTGAGTTGTTATCTTCATCATTAAACATGTTTCTGCTTATTTTTTTTTCTTTTGTTAATAAAACTTTACAATTTGTAAAGTAAGTTTAAACATCTCACTCTCCATTCGTATCTTTCCTTTTGTTTAATCTCTCTAAATGATCTCTCAAGTATTGGTTAGTTGATATTTGTTCTGTTAATAAGCTTTTCATTTGGTCCAACTTGGTTTTATATTTTAATGCTATTCTCTTTGTTCTTTGAAATTCTGACAATTTCTGAGAAAGTTCATCATTTTGGTGTATTAAATCCAAATTTTCTGCCTTAATAGTTTTAATCTTATTTCTAAGCGTTTCAATTACTTGTCGTAGTTTTCCAGAATCTATATCTTCTCTTAAAACTTTTTCTTCTAATACTGTTATTCTTTCTCTTAGTTCGTCTATCATTTTGTTTTTTTCTTTATATATCCTGTCTGTTTCAATTTTAAGAACATTTTCTTTGTCTCTTGTCATTTGTTTTCTTAATTGTAACAATGCCTTATTTTTTTCAGATTCCATTTCTTCAATATCTCTTTCCTTAACTTCCATTTCATTCTTAAATTGCAATTCTTTCTCTTCTAGTTTCTTTTGTAGACCGCTGCATTTTCTTTCCTCCTCTTCTAGTTTTTGTTTTAAGGAAGATAAAATACTTTCTTTTTCTCCACCTATTTTAGTGAGGTTTTCCAATTCCTCTTGTTTTGTAATAATCAATTTTTCTTTTTCTTGTGCATACTCTCTTTTTACTTTTTCTAAAAATGATTTGAGTTCATTATTTTCTGATTCAATTTTGGTACACCTTTTCATTAGTCTTTTGATTTCCTCTCTGTGTTTTTGTAATTCTCTTTCATTATCTTCAAAGTTTAGGGAGGAAGATGTTATGGTAGTTTGGGTAGAATTTTCAACTTTACATTCTACTGTTTGAGATCCTATAGAAAATGTGACTTTGTTGTTTTCAGACATTATTTGGAGTTGATTTCTTAAGGTGGAAATGGTTCCTTCGTAATCTTCACATAAACGATGAATTTCATCAGAATGGTTTTTCCTTAATTTTTGTAATTCAGCTTTGTGTCTTTCTTGTAAATTCTTGGAGTAATCATCGTAAAATTGTTGACTAAACTCGTTTTTTTCAAGTTGTGATGCTCTGTTGTTTAATTCTTCGACAGTATTCCTTAGTTTAACATTTTCTTCATCTACCTTAGATTTTTCTTTTTTTGATACTTTCATTTCATAGATTGCCTCTTCTGCCTTTTTCTTATATTCTTCACAGTATTCTTTATATTTTTGAACTTCCCTTTCCATACTAGCAATTTTTTGTTTGTAACCATCTACTGAGGAATTTGTTTCTACTATAATGTTTTGATTAGTTTTGTAAGCAGAATTCATTCTTTCCAACTTATTCTCCAAGTTTTTAATAGCTGTGGCTCTCGACATTGATAAAGTCTCTGAGGATGCTAATTGGTCAGTCAGTGTTTTCATTTGCATTTTATAACTTTTTATTGCTTCACTTTGTTGCATTAGAGCAGTTTCATATGATCCCATCTTAGAACTTAGTTCAAATATTTTATTATTGAGATGTTCATTTTCAGTTGATCTTTTACTCAATAACTCTCCTCTATATTGCTCAAGACTAGATAATCCCTTTTCCTGTACTTTTGAAAAAGCAAAGTACTCTTCGTACTTTTTCAGCCTCTCTTTTATAGAATTATTTTCATTAATAATATTATTAAAAACTTCCTCTTTCTTTCTGAATTGTTCCAAAATCTTTCTAGCTGCCTTATACTCAACTGTGACCTTAGAAAGTTGTTTATAAAGTCTCTCCAATGTTACTCCTGGGCAATTAGGTAAATCCAAAGACTCATCTGAAGAGTGTAATTCAGAGTTAATATTAATATTTGATTCTGCATTGTTATTATTTGTAGAGTGTGTTTGTTGTGGTAATTTAATACCACTTTCATTAGAGGAATAACGTTGTTGTTCATTATCCATCTCAGGATCCACAATCATATCCAACATTTCTCTCAATTCATTTTCTCTTTCTTTATCACTTTCTTGCATTATAACAAATATATTGCTTGGGGGAGAAATTGTGCTATTAAGGCTATCATCTCCAAACAAATTAGAGGAAGAATTATTAATGGAATGAGGAACTATTGCCGGAACGCTAGTGTTTCTTTGATTTAAGGTGCTATTTTGTTCATTATATAAAACATGATGATGATACGTTTGTAACGAATTCGATGAAGGGCTTGCCGCTAGGTTCGACTTGCTCATGATGTTTCATTATTTTTTTTTGTAAAAAAAATGAAAAAACAATTTTTAAAAGTAGCGGAAATCTTGAGCGGCAATTCCAAGCAACAAGCCTTTAAGAAGATAATCAATGGTAAAACAACACCACAAGGCTTTCATAGTAATTTAAATGTTTCTACTAGCCACCAATCAAGTGAAGTGATTTTCCATGAAACTGGTTCCGATCCTTCCATTCAATTTGTTACTTTAAATAGACCTAAAGCCTACAATGCATTAAACCTTGGAATGGTTCGTGAAATGACACCAAAATATGAACAAATTTCTAATAATGAAGAAAATAAAGTGATTGTATTAAAAGGAGCTGGAGATAAAGCATTTTGTGCAGGAGGTGATATTAAGGCTATTTATGAAACTAAAGATCCAAAATTCTTTGCAGAAGAATATCAATTAAATTATCTTATTGGTACTCTTTATGAAAAACATCAAAAAGTTCATGTTTCATTATTGAATGGTATCACAATGGGTGGTGGTGTTGGTTTAAGTGTTCAACCAAATACTATAAGAATTGCAACTGAAAAGACAGAGTTTGCAATGCCAGAAACTTTAATTGGATTCTTTTGTGATGTTGGTGGAAGTTACTTCCTTCCAAGATTAGAAATGACAGGTTTAGGAATGTATTTGGCATTAACTGGATCAAGATTAAAGGCTGAAGAATGTGTTTCTGCTGGAGTTGCAACTTTGTTCGTTCCAAGTGATCATTTACATGATCTTGAAAAGTTTTTAATTCAATTAAGTAAGGATAGTTCTGTTAACAAGGAAATGATTATTGAAGAAATTAAGAAGAAATATCCACAAAATAAATATTTAACAGGTGAGCGTGCGAATCATTTTGCAAAGAATGAAAAGGAGATTTCACTTTTTGATCCAAAAGAAAATACTTCAGTTCATAATATTTTAGAAGCATTACATAAATTAAATACTAAACATGCTGAACATACTTTAGCAACACTTGCTAAAATGTCACCAACAAGCTTAAGGGTAGTTCATAGACAATTAAGAATTGGTGCTGTATTAGGTTATAAAGAATGTTTTGATATGGAATATGGTATGGCAAAACAAATGATGCTTGGTCATGATTTCTTTGAAGGTGTTCGTGCTGCTTTAGTTGACAAAGATAAGAATCCAAAATGGAATCCTGCCTCAATTGACCAAATTTCAAAGAAAGATATTGATAAGTATTTTGAAAGTGTGAGTATTACGAGTGAAAAGATTTGTGCTGGTAATGAATTAGCTTAATTTTAATAAAATTTACAATTCTAAAGGATGATAAGAGTATTCTTCACAAAACTCTATTGAATTCTTAAAAAACTTTCTTTGATAAGCATTACCGTCTTCACTTCCCCAAAAAACTTGTTTGCATTCTAAACATTGAGTAAAACGTTCATTATTTTCTAAAGTTTTCTTAAAAAGTATATCTTTAACATCTTCTTTAGTTACTTCTACAATTATACCATTACAATGAAAACATCTTGTAAACATTTTATCTTTTACAAATATAATTTTAAATTTATCAACAATCTCTCTTAATTGTTCTTTAGATCCAACACTTGTAACCCAATATAATTTATAAGGTATAATATTTTGTTCAATATTATCTTTTAATATTTCCTTCTCTTCTTCAATCTCTTCTTTACATTGAAATGGTTTGATTAATCTTTGTTTAATCATTTCATTCAGTAATTCTTCATTTTCAAGTATTTTCAATTTTTCTTTCCAATTCTTTATTGTTTTCTCTTTTTCAACTAATCTATACATTAATTTAGTTGAACGTGTAATTATTATTCTATCTTCAAGTTTAGCTAAATGTAAAATAAAAGCATCGGAATATGTTTTATCAAATTTAATATCAACTCCTAATTTTCTTAAATGATTACCTATTCCACATAATGATGAATCAACTATATATTTTAAATCATTTCCAAATCCTTCAGGTGTTTCAGGGATTTTAATTAAAATATTTCTTGTTTTTTCTTCTTTATTGTTGTTGTCTTTGATTGACATTTTTTTCTTTTTTGTTGAAGACAATGAGCATTGACAATAATTTCAATATCACTAAAGGAATTATCTAATAGTTTGTTCTTTAAATTAATTTTAAAAGGACCAGTAGTACCATTTTCAACAATTTCTAAATGTTTTAAAACTTTATTCCAAAAGTCAACGTCATCAATGTCTATATCAAATTTAGGTTTAAAAAAACAAAGTTTATTATTGTTTTCATTTTCCATTTTTTTTATTAAATTTATTGTTGAAATATCTTTACAATAACGATGAATTTCTTTCAATAAATAGAGGATCAATAATTATTATAAATTTTGCCTCCTTTTTATTTCTTTCGAGTTACGAAAGCTCTCTTCTTTACCAACTACTTTTCGAAGCAAACTACAAAAAAAATGACATCGCAAGTAGTAAGGGAAGAGTTTGAGGTAAGATAATTTTTAGATAAATAATAGAATTAGAATAGAAATATATTAGACATCTGTAACAATAGATGATAATAAAATTAAAGGAATAATAAGAGAAAGTATAAATACAGTACTTAAAGATGTACAATATAGTACTAAAGTAGATACATGGATATCTACAATTATTGAAGGAATACTAAAAGGATTACAAAATAATCAAGAACAAATGTTACTTCCCGATAATAATGGAAAAGTAACAGGAAAGCCTTATAAATATGTAGTTACTTGTATTATAATGCAAAGAACAGGAGCGGGTCTACAATCATCATGTATTGCTCATTGGGAAGGTCAATCAACTGATCAAATGATCTCAGAGTATTGGTTCAATGATACAATACATTGTGTTGCAACTGTATTCGCAGTTAGAGTGTAATAATAAATTATTAAACCTTAATTGGCTCTTCTGTTTCTTCTTCTTCTTCTATCTCAATCTCTGAAGGCTTTGTTACTTTAGGTAAAGGTTCCTTCTTAACTGCAGGTAAATTCTCTTTTAACATTTCAGCTTCTAAGTTATTTAAATCTTCTTCTGCATCTTCTAATTCTTCATTAGTTAAACTTTGACTAATTATTCTACTTATTTCTTCTTGATATTCAATTGCTTCTCTAGATTCTTCCATTAATTTTTCAATATCTTCTAAAGTACCCATTTCCTTTTGTAAACTATTTAATGCATCTTTACCTTGTTTTAATCCTTCAAATACTTGTTTTTCTATTTGAGCAAATTCAATTTCATCAACCATCTTTTGTAAATTATCTAATTGTTTTTGTGTTTTATCTAATAATGTTTCTTGATACTTTTTCTTTTTTAATGCTAATAAAGCTTTATCTTTCTTTCCATCTTTTACTAATTGTCTAGCTATATCTGTTTCTTTTAGAATTACTGTTTGTATCTTCTTTTGATACATTTTAATTTTATCTCTTTGTGTTTTTAATTCCAATACTGCTTTATCATGTTCATTGACTTTACTTTCTTTTTTACCTCCAAATATTGATAATAATATACCCATTGTATTGTTGTTGTTGTTTTTATTGTTGTTGTTATGTTTTTGTTTTATTGTTTTATTTTCAAATCGATCAAAACTACTATCCGTGCCGCTAATAATTTGATTATCTACCTTTTCGACAAAAACAAAACCGTCTACTTCCTCTTCTATGGAAATTGTTTCGTTCAATTTTTTTTTATTTTTTATATTGGTGGTGAGTGACAGTATGAATACATGCAGTTCTATTGCGAATAAAGTACAATTTATTTACCATGAATTTCAAATAATTGATCATCTTCTTTATCCATTAATTTTGAATGAAATTCATCAGTTAAGAAATATTTTAGAATTTGAATTTTACACTTTACATGTTTCTTTTTTAAATCAATTGGTAAATGTTGTGGTGATCTAATCATTACATCTGCAAATCCTTGAGCTAAAACATCTGCTGTCAAATCATTAGCATCACTATTCATTAAAACTTCTCTTAAAAACATACATAAATATAAAAATACATGATAATGAGTTTTAGATAATTCATTAGCAATTATATTTTTACATTTCTCTTCATCTAAATAATATTCCATTAATTTTCTATAAGTTAATGGACTTGAAATAATTGGATCACATAAATTTTCTAAAAATGTAATTAAACAATTACATATTGAATGTATATTACCAGTGTAATGTTTAGATAAAGATTGTCCTTGATCTAATAATTCTCTACATTCTCTTATTTGTTCTAATGTACCTTGTTGTTGAAATAATCCTTCTTCTCTTAATCCATATTTAAATATATAATCACATAAAAAGAATAATTCTTTAGGAATGGTTAATTGTTGTTTCTTCTTTTTAATTACAGATGTAGATGTACTTCTAACAGGTTGATAACATGTAACTAAATGTTCTAAAGTATTTCCATAACAACTAATTAAATAATTACCATAAACTCTAATAAAATAATCTTTACCATTTTCAATATGAATCATTAAATTATCTTCAAAATGAGAATTAATTAAATTTAAATTATAATTTTTAGAATTTTGTAAATTAAAACAACATGTTAATTTAATTTCAACTTGTTCATTAGGTAAAATTAAACCATTCATTGGAGAAACATCAATTAACCAATCTTCACCAATTTTAGTAGGATCTAAACCCTTATTTGAAACAAATAAATATTCACATACATTTTGTGAAATATTCTTAATATAGAAATGAATAGATTGTGGAATATTAAATCTAACATTTTCAAAATATATTTCATTACAACTTAATTGTATTAAATTATTATTATTTGAACCATAATTATTATTTAATAAATTATTATATTCTTTAATAATCATTTCTTTTAATTGTTTCTTTTTATAATCAACTTCATTATAAATATCAACTTCAAATAGACTAGTGACAGGTAAATGATCAGAAATTAAACAATTAACATGATTACAATAATTTAATTGTTTTACAATATCTCTAAATTTACCTTTCCATAAAATACGATCTGTATAAGCAGGTACTCTTCTCTTTTCACTTGAATCAAATTGTAATGTTCCAGGATCATATTTATAAGTTGGTAAGAAATTAATTTTACCTTCTTTAAATCCAATAAATACTCTACCACCCATTCTCTCTCTTGTTAATTGATCATTCTCTAAAAGTAATTGTATATTTTTAATATTCACATTATTTGTATTTAATATTTGATTATTATGATGTGTAGATAACATTTCTGTTACTTGATCTCTTTCTAATCCATCAATTCTATAATTTAAATCTCCAAACCAAAAATAATAATCATGTTGATCTCCAATCATTAATTCATTTAAATTATCATTATCATTTAAATCTTCATCTAATTTTGGAAATGTTAAATTATTATAAATATCAAAATAGTTTTGATTACGTTTTGTAATTGCACCCATATGTGGTGCTAAATGTGAAGTTACAAAACAAATACTTGAATTAAATAATTTAAATCTAATTCCAATACCTCCTTTATTTCCCATAACATTCATTGCTCCTAAAGCTAAACTTTCAATATTTATATTTGTAATATATTTATAAATTTTATCATTTACAAATACTGCAATACACATTCCAACTAATTGTTTATCTGCAATTCTAATATATTTATTTTTAGTACTTGAATAGTTTAATTCTGTTTCTAAAATTGTTAACCATTCATTTTTAGATTCGGTTTCTTTTTTTAACATTGCTTCAGCTGTCATATCAATCTCTTGTAATCCAATTGCAATAATTTCAGGTTGTTCATTAATTTGTAAAAAATTAGATATACTTGTATTAACTAAATTAGGTAATTTAGAATTGACATTCCAAGTACCAATTGCTATTTTAATTTTATTTACTTCTGTATATAAATGTTTCTTTAATTTTAATTGTTGTTGAATATATTGTTCTTTTTTATCTAATGGTTGTTTTGAAGTATTATTGTTATTATTGCCACCTGATAGAGGTGGACCAGGTAAAATTACAGAGTGATCCGAGAGATTACTGCTAAACATTTTTTTTGAATTTTTGTCATCAGTGATGTTTGAAGGATGACAATTTTACCCTCCTTTTTCAAAACTACAATGCCCATGTTATGTACAGTTTTTTTATTTTTAAAAAATCTTAGCAAGATAACTTGGCAAATTGTTGGAAATTTAGAGTACCATTTTCAGATACCGATTTAAATAAATGTTTAATCTCATCATCTGATAATAAATTTTCTAAACCTATAGACGACGAAACCTTTTTAAATTCTGAACTAGTTATTACTCCATCTCGGTTTACATCAAATATCTGTGTAAATGCTTCTTTCAGTTCAGCCTCTTTCCATTTTACTTGAGCAGCAAAAGGCAATACTGCGGACATTGAATCTGTTTTAATTAATTCTTTATTTGAGCCTTCCTCTTCTGCTGATAACTTTGTAAATAATTCAGAACCAGGACTATCTTCGTCAGAACTATGCAATAACCTAACGAATTGCATGAATGTTACTTCGTTCATCTTACTTTCAATTTCGCAGGGCAGAAAGTTAGGCGTTATATTACTGTATTTATAAACTGATTTTATGAAATTCGATATCTCCTCGCCATTAAGTTTTCCATCGTGGTTGGAATCTAAAATATCGAAAACAACCCTTAATCTTTGCGCTTGCTGGGTTGGAGTGTTTAAGTCACTTTCTGCTCTTTGCAGCGTGGGTTCTGATTTAGTATTAGCAAAGGAAGATGTATTAACAAGCGGTTTCTGCTTATTCTTGTGCGATTTATCCTTTGTTGTTTTATTTCCAGTACTATTGTTGCCGTTAGGATGAATTTGTTGTTTCTTGTTTCCCTTAAACAACGAGGCTATCTTTGAAAGAAGTCGTTTTATCATCTCTATTCAACAGTGAGGTAATTTTTATTGATTAAAACTTTTGAGTAATTGTAGAAAATCCAAAATTGCCAGACGAAATTAGATATTAGTCAAATTAATTATATAATTGGATAAATGAGCTCAATATTTATTACAAACTAGGATACTGTACATACGGTTCAAAAGATCAAAACCTAATATCTAATTACATCTCATCATCGTCATGTATATCTGTACCAAAAGAATCATGATAATTACTTCTGAGGTTTGGTTCGGTTCCATCTTCGTCGCCAGAATAATCAAATTCGTAAGGATTTACAAATCTCCTTTTCTTCTTATTTTGTTTTTTCTTTTGTTGTCTTTTGTTTTTCTTTTCTCTTTCTTTCATATCTAAATATTTATCAATTAAATCTCTTTCTCTTCTTGGTAAGGTGTCATAATCATCGTAAGTTAGATGATCCAAAAACTTTTCAATTTTGTCATCTATTCTTTGAATTTCATTTGCTTTTCTTTTATTACCTTTCTTACCTGTAATGGAATAAATTCTGTCAAATAATTCTTGAGGGATTTGTATCTTTTTCTTTTGTTGTTTTTTGACAACCTTTTTCTTTTGTTGTTTCTTAGGGGCTACTACTGGTTCTTTTTCTTTAGGAATATTTACAGCCTCATTTTCTTTTTTAAGTTCTTCTACTAAATTACTAATTGAATGTTCAACTTCATTAGCTTTCTCTTGATTTACTTGGTTGACCTGTTCATTAGGCACCTCAGGTGTTGGAGGTATTGCGGTCTTTACTTCTTCCTCTTTCTTCTCAGCTTCTGGAACAGTAGATACTTCTTTCTTTACTTCTGGTTGTTGTTCCAAAGGATTTTGTTCAACAACAGGTGGAGGAGGAACACTTTCTTCATTTTGTTTAACTTCATTAATTACTGTATTAGATTCTTCTTTCTGTACTTGAATTGGTTCTTCTTTATTTTGTTCTTCTTCTTGTTTTCTTTCAATTTCCCTAATTATTTCATTGGTGTTTTCTTCGTTATTTACTTTTTCAGTACTTTCTTCCTCTACCCTTACAGGCCTTTCCTTTCTCTTTTTATTTACTCTTTTCTTGGCCCTACGTTTCTTTTTCTTTTCCTCTTCTTCATTTCCCTTACTTACAAGAACTTCTGTATCATCTACTTCTACCTTTCTTTCTCTTACATTTTCTAATTCTTGTACTTTTCTAAAACTATTCTTAATTTCTTCTAATTTATTATTTGTAGTTGCCAATAAATCAGAAATATCATAATATGGTTGACCAAAATACCTTTCATAAACAAAATTACCAATAAAAAATAATAAAATAAATAAGACAATAAATATAAATGAACAAAAAACAATTTTCTTCTTATTAAATGTATATACTTTTCTATTTACAGGTACAAATTCTTTCTTTTGATTTGTTTGATTGACATTATTAGTTGTTACAGTATTATTTAAATTATTATTGCTATTGACATTATTGTGACCAAAAGTTTGTTGTGGAGGTTCTTTTGGATAATTATTAGTATTACTTAACACTCCATAATTACCAAGCATATTACTATTATCATATTGTTGTTGCTGAATATTTTGATTATTACTAACTATAGGCTCACTGTTCCACATTTCATGTCTTGGTTGAAACGTAGGGATACTGTAAGAAGATGAAGTACTATATCCAAAAACGTCTTGATTATTTCCACCTAAAGGACTACTATTTTGTGAAGGATTATAAAAATTACCACCAGATAATAATGGAGAAGATTGATCAGTAGTTGAAGATTGTTGTTTAGGTTGTCTTTTCTTAATTCTGTTGTTGCTATTATTTAAAGAAGGAAAGAAAGATCGATGTCCAGAAGGTGTCAAAGGAGAGGAATTACCATTTTCATTATTTGGTTGATTACTAGTAGTAGATGTTTGTTGTTGATTGGAAGTATTACCGGCATTATCTTCATCCATGAAATGGTTACTTGAAAAAGTAAGTATTGGTTTATCATTAGCTGGAATATAAAAATTACTTCCATCATC
>CADWAF010002318.1:0-12522 GCA_902984215.1 Willaertia magna | reverse complement strand
TTTTTTATAGCTCTAATTTTCTGAGTTTATTTTGAATGTTGGTTTGTTTGGATTGGGACTGTTGTTCTCTCACCTCTATCAAATGGTTTATCCAATATAAGTATTCTAATTCTTCCTTCTCTGTGAAAAACAAACTCTTCTTAATAAAAGGGTGCTCTAACAAGTCAACCGTGCTTGTTCTTTGTTTTGGGTCTTTTTGTAAACACCTGGAAATAAAATCACACACTTCAAATGAATATCCATCTTTTGGATTTAAACTTGGAGGATCCCCATTCTTAATTGCATTGAGCAAAACCCAAAACTGTTGATGAGGTTGGTCATTCTCATCCCTGAAAGGAAATCTTCCAGTAACACTTTCCAGAACAATAACACCCAAAGCCCAAATGTCACTAGCATAAGAATACTTTTGACCTTCTAATCTTTCAGGACTCATATATGTTACAGTTCCTACAAATGTAGCACATTCTGCACCAGTGTTATCTAACTCAGCACTAACCCCAAAATCAGAAATCTTAAACTGTCCCTTAGAATTAAATAATACATTTCTTTAAAGAATAATGTTTAATTAAAATCAAAGTTAAAAACATACCCTGGTTTTAAATCTCTATGAACTAAATGTCTATCTTTATGTAAATACCTTAATCCCAATAATACTTGATGAATCATGTGAGATAAATATAATTCTGGTATTCCTGTCTGTATAGTTTTTAATATATCACTAATACTTCCCCCTTCCATATACTCTAAAGCCAATTGAAAATTACCCTCTTGATAGAAAGCTCCAAAAAACCCAATCTAATTTAATTAAGAATGTTATTATTGTTATTAAATACTTACTAAATATTCTGAACTTGCGGAGTATAGTGTTTGTAATTCATTTGTTATTGTTTTTCGTTTCATATCATCAAAAACTGAAATAAATTTTAAGGCTAATAATTGTCCAGAAGGAATATGCCTCGCTAAGTAAACACTTCCCGATGATCCTTGACCTTAAGAGAAGGATATTAAAAATTAACTCAATTTAAAAATTCTTACCTAATAAACCTAATGTTTGTAAATCAACTAAGGACAACCCTTTCCAATCCATATTCACTTTAAAATTACCTTTAGTAAAACTACCGCTTTGTGTTATATCATAGTCCCTACTCTTCAAATTACCATTACTTGCCCCAAGATCAATCTTTAATCTTCTCATTTTTTAAGATTAAAAAGATTACAGTAAAATAATGATCACTAGTGATGGGTGGTTTATAGATTTACATAAAGAAATATACAATAAAAGTAAACAAGCTTTCACAACTACTAAATAATAATAATAATGGTAAAGTTTCACTTGGATAATTACTCATTCTTTGGATAAATGTATTCTAAAAAGTCATCCCAATTTTGTACTTGAATGCCTTTCTTTTTCTTGGTGGAAGGTGTAATATTATTTTGTTTTTCTTCAGCAGAAACTAACACAATGTTGGCCTCATCAACGTCATCAGTTATACTTCCATCACCACTTTCAACAAGAAGCTTAGCATTATCAATTCTTTTTTGGGTTAAATATTTAGGAGAATTAGCTTCTTTTTCAAAAAGTTGTGATAAATAAACCTTTTGGTCCTTAAATTTACCCCTTTCAAAAGATTTAGAATAAGGTGCTTCGTCTATAATTTTGAGTATTAAAATTTAAAAAGTGTAAAGTGAAATACTTACCAACCCATTTTTCTTTTTCTGCACACTCTACTAACCACTCAGGCAAACAAATATGTTTTGCCGTCACTGCTGCTTGTAAAACTTTGATTGTTCTTACTTTAGGTGGTGCAACTACATGAGTAGTATTTTCAGTTATGTCTTCCTCAATTTTTCCACCAAGTTTTTTTATGGTTTCTTCCAATTTTTGTTTGTATTTAAGATTATATTTAAATTCTTTCTTATCAGCAAAACCTGAAAGTATTATATGGACAGGCTTTCTCTTTCTCTTTTTATCGTCTTTTGTTTGAGATGATGTCTGAGAGCTATTTTGTGAAGTACTTGGTTGTGAGCTAGTTGGAAGTTTATCTTTTCTTTTTTTCTTTGGTGGCTCCATATCCCCTTCTCCTTCCTTTTTCTTTTCTTTTTTGGTTACCTTTTCCTCCACCTTCTTTTCTACTACAACTTTGTGTTTGTTATTATCCTCTTTAGTGACAACAACAGTCTCTTTTTCTTCAACCTTTACTACATGAGATTTCTCTTCATTTGCTTTCTTTTCAGCTTCAGCCAATTGTTTCATTAGAGTTTCTATTTGTAATTTCAACTTTGCTGAATCCTCCTTCCATTTCTTTTCGTTTGCAGCAATACTTTCTTCTTTACTATTAATTTCATCTTTTAATGAAACATTTTCTTTTTCCAAACCTTCAATCTTTTCTTGCATTTGGTGTCTATCCTTTTTACTTTCCTCAGTAGATGCCTTTAATTTCTTTTTTAATTGTGTAAATTCATCAGAAATACTTTCTTTTTCGTTTGTCACAGTTGATAGCTTAGTCTCATATTCTTCTTTCAAAGCATTGAGTTTTGATTCATTTTCTTCAGTTATTCTTTTCTTTTCCTTCTCCAATTTACTAATAGTCTTTTGGTGAGTCCTTGCAGAATGAGTTAATTCCTCAATTTCACTATTCTTTTGCTTGATGGTTTCTTCATTTTCTTCCTTTAATTTTTTGATTTCTTGTTGCTTATTTGATAATTTTTCCTTTAATTCATTAATTGTAGATTCTTTTTCTTTGTTTTCAGAATTATTTTTCTCTTGCAATAATTCTAATTGTTCTATAGCTTCTTGCTTTTCTTTTTCTAAGTTAGATATTTGAGATTGCATTTCTTGATTATTAACATTTTGTTGCGTTGAAATATCTTCTATTTTTTCGGAAAGTTCCTTATTTTCAACTCTAAGTTGTTCAACAAGTTCAGTTAATTTTGTGGTCTCTAATCTATGATTATCTGCAATAATCCTCATATTTTCAGTATGTTGAAGTACAAGATCTTCTTTCTCTTTCAATAAATTCTTTAATTCTGATGTTTCTTTAGTTAGTAAAGTAAGACTATCTTGCAAACTTGACTGATCTCTTTTAGTTTTTTCGATTAGGTCGTTTCTAATACTTAGTTCTTTGTTAAGCTCTTCAATTTTACTTCCTATTTCTTGATTGGCTTGCACTGTAGCAATTTCAACCTGTCTTTGTAAATTTTCTTTTTCTTCTTGTAAAGTACTTAATTTACTTTCATACTCTTCCTTTAACCCAGAAATTTGTTGATTAAATTGCAAAGTAATTGTATCAATATTATTTTGGTTGTCCTCTCTGTATCTTTCTTCAGCTCTTGTTAGCATCTCCTTACTGTCCTTTAATTCATTTGATATTAAATTGATTTGCGTCTCTTTTTCTTGTACTAATAATAAGTACTTCTCTTCTTGTAATTGAATTTCTTGTTGTTTAATATTTTTCAAGCTTTCCATTGACATTTCAAGTTTTTCAATCTCTTGTTTAAGTTTTAAATTTTCTTCTTCTATTGAGGAAGTAATTGTTTCCTTATTTTGGATCTCATTGGATACATTGTTGATTTTTGTTTGTAAGTCATTTATAATAATTTCCTTTTCTTCTATTTGATTTTTTAATTGAGATACTACTTCCTCCAATTCAATAGATCTTTGTTTAATTAAATCATTATTTTCTTGTACTGTGTTTCTTTCTTGTTGCACTGACTCCAACAATGCATCCTTTTCTTTCAATCTAGCCTCAATAACCTCCATATCCTTCGTCTTTTCTTCCAATAGTCTGGATACCTCTTCTAACTGTTGACTAGTCACATTTATTCTGTTATCCATTTCTTCAATACGAGTATTTGCTTCTTCTAATGATATTCTTTCTTGTTTCAAGTTTTCAATTTCTTTTTGTGCTTGACATAATTGCTCTGACAATGTGGAATTCTTTTCTTCCTTTTCTTTTTCTAATTCCTCAATTTGGCTCTTTAAAGAAAGAATTTGGTTATTAAGCTCTTGTGTTTCTTGTAATTGAAGGCTCTTTGTTTGTTCAATTTCTCGTTGTGAGTTAATTAATTCATCAATCTCTTTTTGTTTTTCTTCAATTTGATTTCTTAATTGAGTAATTAAGGAATCATCAACTACTACTTGTGCAAGCGGTGTTTGGTTTTTCAAATTTTCAATTTCCCTTTCAAGAGATTGAATTTGGTTTGCGCTATTTAATTTATATTCTTCGTATTCCTTTAATAAACTATTTAACTTCTCCTCTTTGACATTCAATTCAGATGTCAATCTGTTAATTTCACTATCATTATTAGATTTATTTTCGGAAAGTGTATTTTCTAGCTGGAGGACTTGTTCCTTAAGTAAATTAATTTCAACATCAGAGGTAATTGATGTATTTAATTCCTTTTCCGAAGCTACTTTTTGAAGATGTAGTATTTCTTCATTTGCTTCCTCTAACTTGTGTTTAAAAATTGCCAATTCTTCACAAACTTCATTGTATTTATAATGAAGATCTGTTTCATCTATTGCGAATGTTTCTATTGATTCTTGGGTGTTGGAAGTTTCTTTTTTCAATTCATCAATTTCTTGCAATAAACGTTCATTCTGTAGTTTTAGAGAATTTAACTCGGCTTTTAATTCAAGCTCTTCTTTTAGATTATAGGTGGATGTCACAGTAGTATTGTTAATTATTTCATTATCAATACTATTGTTTTCTTTTGTTTCATTAGATGATGAAGAATTTCTTTTTCTCTTTTTATATTGTTCAAAGTATTCCTTCATACTCAATTCGAAATTGTTATCACTTTCTTTCATTCTTAAGACGTGCAATTCTCTTTGAAGATTGGATACTTCATCTTCTAATTCTTCAATCTTGTGTTTAAAATAGTTTTCTGCGTTAATTAATAGAAGATTATTTGAATTATAGTATTAAAAACAACGTACCTTGAACAAGCCTTGATGAATCTGTACTTGTTGATGTGCTTTCATAACGTTTTGTTGTGCTACCTCGTTTAAGCATTTTTTGGCGCCAATAATTTTCCAACAAAAATTAGAATAAACGTTTTTTAAATTTTCCAAAAAATATTTTTAAAGTTTTTTTGTAAAGAGTTTACGCTCTAATTTTTACTGTGCAATTTTATTTGCATTTATTTAACAAATGACACAATTACCTCCTTCTACTGATTTATTATTCAATTTATCTTCATGACCTTCTAAAACTCCAACTAATAATTTTCTCATCTCCTGTATTGCACTTTCACTATGTCCAATACTTTCAAAAGATTTAGTAGCATCTCTTCCCGCAAAATCTAACAAAATATCACTACCACCTGGATGTTCAAATTGATAATCCTTAATCGCATATATTCCACCATTTACCATAATCCAAGGATCTTTATGTGTTTCACCGTGTTGTTCAAATTCCACTTTTGAAATAACTGTTACATTACTTGTTGTTGTTTGTTCAGCCATTTTTATTCTAAAACTCATGAACAGTTTACCGTTTGGAGAATAAATTATATTTTTTATTCCACCAATGAAAGCTATGGGACAATGATGAATGGGGAATGAAGAAAGGGGAAATGGGATGATAATTATTGTTAGATGGGATAACAATTATACTTACATTTGGATGGTATATTCTTGCTTGTCCAGTAAGAGCAATTTCACCATTTGATTTTCTTACTTCAGTATTGAAAACAAAAACTACTTTCTTATCACCACTTTTCATTGTGGAATGAGCTTCTTTGAGTGTAATACTTGCCTTTACAAGTTCATTAATATATACTGGTCTAACAAATCTAATATCTTGGGACATAAAGATAGATCCCTTTCCAGGTAAAATAGTTCCAGCAAGTGTACTAAGTAAGCCAAAAACTAAAACGCCATGAACTACTTTATCTTCAAATACTCCCTTAAAGAAAGTTAATCTCTGACTAGTAAAAAGTTAACTAATGATACATACCCCTTGCTTTGCATATTCCGAATCAAAATGTACCGGATTGAAGTCACCAACAAGATTGGCGAATAATTCTACATCTTTTTCAGTAAAAGCTTTTTCTAACTCTGCCGATTCTCCAATCTTCACTTCTTTTCTTTCCATTATTACAGGACGATCGCTATTATATGATGAGCTTAAAGTGTGAAAAAATTGCTTTCCACTATTATTGAATACAATACCGTTAGCTTGGTGAACTCCATTCATCTTCCTTTTCAAAAAACTACCCATCACCAATAGGTTCTTCCTATTTCTCAACATTTTTTCAAAAAATGAATTAAAAAATCTTTTGGCGCTAAAAAATGTTAGAAAATCAAAAGGCTAGTTACGGCAATAAAAACGCATCATCATTGATTAGATTGGAATATCCAACAATTAATCATTTAGATGAAGTGAAAGAAAATATTAAAGAAGCGAAAGGCTTTGTTTTTCAGGAACAAGGTAATTTTATATTTGCAAGTTATAAAATAGTTTCCAGCGATAGTTTTCCTTCCATTGAGTTTAATGAAATAGAAGTTGACAAAAAGAAAGTTTTAAGTTTTGAATTAGAAAAAGAAGAATTGACAAAAAGAATGATTAGAAGAGAAATAAGAGGATTAGTTTTTGATAAAGAAACTAAAAGATTAATTATTAGATCAATGCCTAAATTCTTTAATTTAGATGAAAGAAAAGAATCTTCATTGACAGTGGTTGAAAAACTTTTAACACAAACTAAACTACAATTCCCAAATGAAAAACCCTTTATCTTACTTGAAAAATTAGATGGTAGCTTATGTACACCATGTATTGAGTTTATAAAAGAAACAAAATTAACAAATTCAACAATAGAAAAACAAGAAGAAAGTTTTATTAGTTTTCGTTTTCGTTTCAGAACGAAATTGGGCTATCAAAATGAACACGCCCAATCAATTGAAGAATTTATTTATAATTTACCAAGTTTACCTTTAGATGAAAAGGAAAGAGAAGAAAATTCAACATTATTTCATGAAAAACGAATTTCTTCACATGAAAGTAGATTACCAATATTTCATTGTAAAAATTATTTACAAAATGAAAGCATACCTCTATTTATAGAATTTACGAATGAAAATTCTTTGGAGAATCAATTATTATCATTATTATTAACAAATGGCCATTCCAATTGTTGTTTGTCAGAAAATACAAAACAATTAATTTTATTTTGTGTGCATTGGATGAATAAGGGATATTCACCACTCTTTGAATATTTCTCTCCAGAACATCGCGTTGTAATAAATTATGGAAATACACCGTTCTTATCATGTCTAGCTTTAAGACATACAATTAATGGTGATTTCTTACCTTATGAAGAATTAAAGAAGACTTCAGAACACTTTAAGATTAATTATGTAAAAGAATGTTCAAATGAAAAGATATTAAAAGCTAAAACAATTAAAGAAATAAAAAAGGAAATTGAAATGGAAAAGGGAAATGAAGGATATGTTATGGTTTTAAAAAGTGGTTTTATGTTTAAAATTAAATCAGATTGGTATTTAAATATTCATAAAACGAATGAAATGCTACAAACTGAGGCAATGAGGGAAGGAAGGGTTTGGATTTTAATTTTAGAAAATAAATTAGATGATGTATTACCTCATATTCATTCAGAAGAACATTTAAAACGATTAGAAGCATTTAATAATGTAGTTGTTGATAGATTAATGAAGGTTGTTAGTTATATTGAAAATTTAATGGATAAAATTGACAAATATTGTAAAGAGAATGTAAAAGAAATGACAATGGAACAATACTTTAAAATAATTAAAGAGCTTTGTAAAGATGAACACATGTTCTTTACAAATGCAATATTAAAGTATAATAGTGTTTGTTCAAAAAAGAATAACAAAGAAATATTAGAGGAAAATGAAATGAATAGACACAGTATCTTATTGGATATTGTTATGACAGCTCTAAAACCTTTAGTCAACAAAAAATTGGAAAGTGCTAAACAAATATTGCAAATAGTTACACCAAACGAAAAAGAAATATCTTTATTTTAACTCCTACAATTAATACAATAATAATGTTTTTATGGTGAACTGGAATTAGGTCAACTAGTTTATCAAGTTAACATAAGCAATATTTAATAGATAGTTATCAAAGATGTAATATTTGTTTAATTCTGTAAATCATCTTTGTTTCTTTTTCTTGTAGGCTGTCCATCTAATTTGTCACTGTTACATTCAATTATTTCCTTTCCAATACCTTGCCCTAGTTTGTTTCCATTTGCTTAGAACAAATTAAAATTCACATCTTTTGTCTTTTTCATGTCTGACTTTGTGACTGAAAAGTTTCCAGTTTTATATTTTGTTAATAGTGGATGAAGTTCCTTAGATTTGCTTTGATTTTCCTTGTTATTTTCTTTAGTCCCTTTTCTTTTTTTGTTGTTGTCTTCTGTTGTCATCTTCAACATTTGTTTCACCTTTGAAGAAAAGAATTCAGATTTGTCTTCAGGATAGCAAATAATAATTGGTTGAACAGGATGTGCAACATTGTGCTTCATCACATTATTTAAAACATTTTGACTCGGTGGAAGCTTTGTGATTATAATCCTAATAAAACATAAATCTCCTCCCATAAAAGTGCCAAATTCAAGCATGGATTTAAGTAAATGATATTTTTCATTGTCACAGTGATAAATAGCTAGAGGATCTATGGAGAGTAAGGTTTCGTAAAATTCATCATTTGACAATGTGTCTTTTCCCTTAGTGTTACACTTTACCTGCAAAAGAATTGGCAGTAATATCGAAGAATTGTATAATTTTGTTTGTGTTACACAATAACCACAGTGGTCACCAAATCTGATTCCCTTGTTAATTTCTTGCTGTTGTTGCATTAATTTTCCAAAATTCTTATCACTATGAAGAAAATATTCTACTGATATTTTCGTTTTTAATAATTCTTCTAATGTCACTATTCTTTTACTTTCCTCAATATCGCAGTGGTCCAATTCTGGTTTTAAAACTTCAAAAACCTCTATAAAACTTTTGTTTTTGTTTCTCATTAACAAAAGACGAGCTAAATCTTCAAAAGAATAAGGGATTAGACCTTCAAAATCATGATTTCCTCTTGTCAAAATTTCTTTAGTAGCTGTTTTTATTAAACGGTCTAAAATAATATTTTCTTTTAATAGTTCCACTACAGCAGAGTGACCCAATGGTTCTATGCAACAACATGACTGATCTATGTAATATGATTGATCTGTCATAGAAGCAATAGAAAGTAGTCCAATGTCAACTAATGCCTTAGCATCATCCTTTATCAGAGAGGCCAAAATACCTTTGCTATCTCTTGCCTCCATTATTCTAAACAAAATACCCAACACTGACTCTGTTATTTGTTTGTTCTTAAATTTTAATTTAAATCTGTCAACAAGGATGCCCATACATTCTTTATAGCTGTTGATTATTTGTGTTCTAATAGTCACTGGTGTTGGTGTGACTTTAAATTTTTGTAGATTTGCTATAAATATTCCAAGCACCCCAAATCTATTTCCAACAAAAGTTTGAAACAAATCCTTTTCTTCAATGCATTGTTGAACTTTATCATTAAGATAATAATTCATATACTCTTTAATTGTTGTCACATTTTCGGCATAAGGAGTAGAAGTAAACTCTATTAGCATTTTGTTATACCGAGAACTTTTTTGAATGGTTTGGTGAATGTGAGTGTAGAAAGTGGAAGAAAATACAAAGCCTGGCGATTCAACAAACGAGTGATAAGCTATTCCAAATAGTAAATTCGTTGGCCTTAAATAAATGCTATTTTCATCTTCTTCTTCTTCAGATGTTGTTTCATTAAGTTCCTTTTCTTTGACATCAATATAGTTGTCATCTCCAATTTTTACGTTCCACTTCTTACCACTGAGGTTCTTCAAACTCACGGCTTGTATTAGTTTTTCATAGTTTTTCATATTCCTTACGTAATCTTTCAATTGTTGATGAATAAATACTCCACTTCCAATTTCGTTATAAAAGTGGTACTCGTCAATATGAAAAATTAACTTTTCTGAGCCTTTATAACCATTGAATTCTTCATTGAATTCTTCTTTGAATTCTTTGTAATTTAGTTTAAATTGCCAGTCTTCCAAAAAGAAAGCCACCAATATGTCATGCATTAAATGGTGACAAACAAGTTTATTGAATGTATTATTCATAAATATATTCAATGATTCCCTGTTTATCTTTATTTCCTTGTAAGGAATATGAAAATTCTTTGCCAAATTAATGAAAGCTAAATAGTTAAAGCTACTTTTGTAACAAATAATAAAACTTACTCTCATTATCTATCCACCAGTGATATGCTCTATAGTAACTACGAAGAAATGCTTTTGAAAGGTATCTTCCAATTCTATCAATCTCAAGTAAAAAGTTCCACTTTTGTTTTGACGTATATTTTTGTGACAAACCAGTGAAAATTTTTGAATATGTCAAACTTTCCAAATTTTTAAAAATTGCCTCAATAAGTTTAATAAACATTAAATCATTATTTGGAGAAATATGAATGACAGCAAAATCTCTAATCATTCTTTTTAAAACAAATGATGTTTTTCCTGACATTGTTGATTGTATAATAATTAAATTATCTGTTTTCATTAATTGATTGCCATCGTTGTTTCTATGACTCATTTGTTCAATTATTTCTTCAGCTTTATCGCTGCTTATGTAATCTTCAATTTGAAATTTAGAATTAAATTGCGTAGAACAATCAATATCTAAATCTAATTTGTCCTTAAATACCGACCCTGTGTTTGCTGTTGATGAACATTTGAAGAAATTATTTTTCTTAATAAAATCAGTTATTTTTATTTCTGTTTGTTTTATATCAAAAGTTTTCTCTTTGCATACTTCGAATACTGCACCATCCACTGCCTTCTTAATTTTTCTATTTATCATTTGTTGGAATAATTCATCCTTCTGCTTTGGTTGTTTTTCCATTTTTTTTTATCGTACGACCGTAAAACAAACACGGACCGTAAAATGTGTGGAATATATTTTACAAAAAAAACTAATTATTTATTAAATAATAATTTATTAATTAAAACTAATATCACACAGTAAATTATTCAATCCATCACCATCATCATCATTAGCACTACTACCAACCTTACCACTCATTTCCTTTAATTTCATAAAAAAGTACTTTAAATCCTTTGAACCCTTACCATCATCATCCACATCTTTATCATAAGCAATAAAATAATGCCATCCTCCACAAACCACTTCATTTGGAAAATAATCTTCTTTTTTACCATAACCACCAACACTACCAGCAGAACCACCAGCAAAAGCAACAACACTTCCATATTGTTCCCTTAATGATTTCAATTCCATTTTATAAACATTACTGACATTTCCATTAATTTTCATTCGTAAGGATTCTCCAAACTTTTCAACAACTTCACCAATAAAATAAATTTCGTCCTTTTCATTCCAAAAATAAGTTCCTCTTGAAGAACATCCAATCTTTTTAATTTTACCTAAATTTGGAATGAATTGATCTAACATACAATAAGTAAAATCACAAATATTTTGAGTACCAAATATCTCACCATTTGTTTGATTTAAAACGTTATATCCAACACCAATGACTTTACCATTTTCTAATAAAAAGAGATGATGCCAATAACCAGCTTTTACTGAAATGATTGGTGATTGTTCTTTTTGTATTAGAGGACTATTTATTTTAATGAAAGATTGATTGTGTGAATTGAAATTAGCGCCATATCCACCTAAAGTATCTACTCCTCTTCCATAAATGGTATTTATTGTTGTTGTTTTATCACCAATGTTATTATTAACGTGATCGTTATTAATCACGTGATTTTCCTTTACAACAAGACAAAAACCACTTCCACCTCTAGAACCACAAATCATTTCATATTTTTGTAAATTATTTTCTAAATTATTTTGTAAATTATAAAATGTCAATTCTTCACTCTCTAAATTATCACTTACAATAACTTTATTATTTTCCAAAACAATACAACAATCGTTTCCCAACGGTCCCGTTAAAATAAATTTAATTTTTTCATTAAAATTAATTTTTTTAATTTCACCAGTTCTATTATTTATTTGTATAATATTTAATTTATTATTTAAATCTAATAATAAAATTTTATTTGTATCAAAATAAATATCAACATTACAATGATTAGTCAACCAACCAATTTTTATAAAAGTTTTTTCTAAATTTAAACAAGTACAATTTTCTAATGTATAAATTTCATTTGTTTTTAAATTTTTAAATAATAAATTTTTTGTTTCTAAATTTAAATTTTCTAAATTTTCTAAATTTGTAATTTTTTTATATTCTTCTTTACAAAAATTAATGATAGCTTGTACAATAAAGGAATTTAAATTATAAATTTCATTTCTTTGTGATTTAAAAACTACATAATTAGAAGAACATGTATAAATTTTTGTGTATTTAAAATTTACACATTGTAATGGAATAAATTCTGTTGCAAAATTATTTTTTAAACCTTTTAAATTAAATTCTGTATTTTTTT
>CADWAF010002305.1:0-11132 GCA_902984215.1 Willaertia magna | reverse complement strand
GGGATGAGGTGCTTTCACAGTGGTATGGCCGTAGATATTGAATGTTAATTCGCATAGTTTCTATAGGCAGCATAACTTGTGCGTTATTTTGGTATATTTTGTATAAATTGTTTTGGCAGGAATAAATAAATTGTTATCTAATTAGAGTGTAAAAGGAATGTTTGAAAACTGTTAATTAATACGAGCCTTAATTAATTAAACATTTAATAAACTAGTTCTATGATAAGGAACGTTGTACTTTTTACAAATTAAATCAGTAACCATTCTACTACTAAGATAAATTACAGGTAATCCAGAACCTGGGTGTGTATGCCCTCCAGATAAATATAAATTATCCAATTCATGAAACTTATTTCTAGGTCTAAAAGATAACGTTTGAAAAATAGTGTTAGACATACTAAATATTGCTCCTTGATCTACATTTCTTTCTTGATGCCAATCTATTGGTGTTATCATCTTTATTTCTTCAATATGATTCTTAATATCTTTAAAACCACATTTCTTTTCTAAAATTTCAAGAGCTAATTGTTTTACTTTTTCTTTAAAAGTGTCACTTGTCCAGTCAATTGTTGTTGATGTTTGTAAATTTGGAACAAAAATCATTGCAAATAAACCTGATTTACCTTCAGGACTAACTGTTTTATCAACAACACATGAATTTCTTACGTAAAGAGAAACGTCATCACTCCAATCACCATTATCGACATTTTCAAAATTTCTTTTAATATCTTTTGCAAATGCTATTGTATGAGCTGGAATATCTTTATAAATCTTATCTAATGCTATATACAAATTAAATCCACTACAACTATTTCTTTTTTTATCAAAAGTTGAAGGTTTCCACGTTTTAAATAAATTTTCACTATTTGGTATTAAATTCTTTACAACATAGGGAAAATCTGCATTACAAATAATTTCATCAAAATAATAAGTTTTTGTTTGTTTAATATCTTCATGATATACTTCTAATGCTTTAATTTTTCTATCTTCTGTTAAAACTTTTGTAACTGGTGAATTTAAATGAATATTTACATTAAGTTCATTTTCAGCAATATTTGCCATTTGTTCTGATATTTTACAAAGACCTCTGTCATTTATTATAGTCAACCGTTACGTTGTAAAAATTGTTACAACAAAAAATATACAATTTAAAATTTAACAATTTAAATGAAACAATAATAACTTACCCTTCCACATGATATATCCCTCCAACATGTTCAGCAAAAGGAATCATATTGTAAGTAGCAGGTCCATTCCAAGGTGACATCCCTAAATATTTTGATTGAAAAGAAAAGGAAATCTTAGCTAATGGATGTTCAAAATATTTCCCTAAAGTTGAATACATTGTTCTATGTAATTGAATAAAAGGTAAAGCAATAATTGCTTTCCAATTAAAAAGATCAAAATGTGAAGAATAAATATTTTCCATTAATGGAATAATATATTGATATTTCTTTCTTTCAATTTCTAACCATTTTCTATATCCATTAATATATTCTTTACCAAAAGTATTTTCTAATTCACTTTCCATACGTTCTTGTTGTGAAATGTCAAAACAGTCAATAAAATTTCTATTCATGTCATGATTATTTTCGTTTTGCTGATAAACTAAACGATACATTGGATTTAATTTTATAAAATTTAAATAATCTTCACTATTTCTTCCAATATCTTTAAATACAGCATCTAATGAATTCTTCATAATTAAAAGAGTTGGTCCAGTATCTAATTTTGAATGACCAACTTGAATTGGAGCATTTCTTCCTCCAACTACAGAAGCCTTTTCAAATAGAGTTACCTTAAAACCTTTAGATGCTAATAATAATGCATTTGTTAATCCTCCAGGACCTAGTTTCATTCATTCATTGTTTTAAATTGTTTATTAATTATTAATTAATTAGTATTAATTGTTTTTCGGAAATCAAACACTTGATTACTTTACCTGCGCCAATTATTCCAATAGTTTTAGACATTTTTTGTTAGCAATAATGCTTGTCCTCCATTATCCAAGTTCTTTTTCTTATTCATCTTCTTATACTTGAGGATGCTTATTTGTTGTTGGAAAATTAGCAACAAAGGAGTAATGAAAGCTTCTTAACGTTGTAATTGAAATAAGATTTTATAATGTCAAATTGATAAATTGATGTGACAGTTGGCTCTTTGTTTTATTATAAATAAAAATTAACAATGATAATAAGGATTTGTAAATTCTTTTGCAATATGACCTGCTAATAAAAAGTCTTTTGAAGGACCAACATCTTCTTTCTTTTCCATTCTAAATTGATTATAAGAAACTCTCTTTGGAATTCTAAAGAAATGTGTATCTAACCAATTTGTTATTTTACTATCAACTTTTGTTTTATAATGAATTGGATCTACAACTTGTTTCTGTAATGAAACTTCTAAACTTAATTTCTCAAATTTCTTATGTTTAACTTTTGTTGGTGCAATACTTAGGGTTTCTATCTTTGTTTCTTCTCTTTTCTTTTTTAATTTAGTTGATGCTTCTGTTCTTGTTTTTATTTCATTTTCTTCTTCAACTAATTGTTCTAAAAGGCTTGGATCGAAGGCTTGTTGTTTTTTCTTCTTCTTCTTTTTTGTAGGCTCGTTACTTTCCGATAGTTCTTCTTCTTGTTTTGCTTCTTCTTTATCGGAGGTTTCTTCTTCTTGTTCTTTAGGCTTATCCTTTTCTTGTTTTTCTTCTTCTCTTTCTTTTCGCTTCTTTTGTTTCTGTATCTTCTTTTCTTGTTTTTGTTTTTTACTTTCCGCTAATTTTCTTTCTTTTTCTATTGCTTCTAATATTTCCGCTTTCTTTGATGATGTTATCTCAACTGGTGCATCATCATCATCTTCATCCTCTTCCATCAGTATCTTTTTCGTCTTTTGTGAAATATTTTCTTCATATTCTTTTCGCAAGTCTTTTCTCTTTGAAGCTTTTGGCATTTCTTTTTTTTCAAAAAGTTCAAATAATTTGTTTAATTTTTTATTGTAAATTTTTATTTAATTTTTATTACAAACGTTAGTGTTAAATAATTAATGGCTTTTTAACATGAAATAATTTAAATATTGTTACAATTTAGCCCTTATTTTTTTTATAATACCCAAGATGACGTTTTTTTAAATAATTTTTAACCAAGTCAACTGTTTTGTTAAAATAATTATCAGCCAACAATAATATCATTAGCTTTTAACTTTCTTAGTTTTCTTTGAACTACTCTTAACACTACTACTACCAATTGAAGTTATACTGTTATTTCTCTTTCTTTTCTGTGTAGCAGCAGTTATCTCTGTCAAAGTTGAATTTAAAGTTGACGTTGGGCTTAACCCTTGAAGCTGACCATTATTGTTATTTGCAAACCCACAAGTACTTGTCCCCAAATTATTATTAAATCCATGATTACCACTACTACAGCAACTGTTGTCAGTGGATGTTGATAAAACGTGACTATAATCAAAATTTAAACCTTTAAATGAATCTTGTTGATGTTCTAACATCTTTTTCATTAAATCAACCATTTCATTTGGATCAATTTGATTATTTGTCCAATTAGAAGCAGAATCAATTTGATAATTTCTTTCTTTCATTTCTTTTCTTAACAAAGATAATAAATCTTCTTTTTTATATTGAAATACAGTTTGTTGCTTTTGATGACAAGCTAAACTACTAAAAGTTTTATTAACTACATCTTCAGGTGGAAAAGCTAATAAAATACTTTCCATTGTAACTTCATAAGGTTGTTGTTGTCTTTTCTTATTGTTGTGATTCATTAATATTTGTAAAGGTTGTACGTGTTTATCAACTACAGCTGATATTTCATTTGGACCATTAAGTATAATAGATTTACTTTTAATTTCAACTTCTTCTTGTTCTTCTTTATGAAAAGTTAAATCTTCCCCTAAATTTACCATCCTTAACATCATTGAGAAACGTTGGGCATCTTCTAAAGTCATTGATGATTGTTGTATAGAAGACATTTTGAGTTATTTGTTTTAAATATTTTCTTGTCACAGTTGTGTATTTATTATTATATTGGTTGTATTAGTTGTGTATAATTATTGTTGTTATTGGTTGAAGGTTGTGTATACTTGATGTTGTAAATTTGTTAAATCTTTTTTTCAAAATAATCTTTCGTTATGACTTGTTTGATTCACCACCATGCACAGGTTGTTGCTGATTTATATACTATTTATAATGGATGTACCTAATGCAAGACAACCAAACAACGAAAATTACATTTTGGTTGATCTTTACAAGGTAAATTGTTGAGTATGTAAAGTGGATACGATACAACAGGAAGGAAAAGTGGAGTCATCTAGTTTACTTCATAAGCGTTTTTACTATTCCTTCTAAAGATTCTTTAGGATGTTTACCAATTCATTGATATATATTAACAAAATTAGAAGAGAGATATGTCCTAGTTGAGTGATTAGATAAACATGGAAAAATGTTTTCGCAAGAGGAAATTATCCTGGTTTGTCCAATTCATCTATGAATGAAATTCAAATCTAAAATCTATTTTCTAAATCTTTTGACAATGGTCAACTGTGGCTTAAAACGTTTTACCTTAAAATCTCGCACATTTCTTATTAATTGAATTGCTAATTATTTGAGGTCAAAAGTTAATTATAGCAATTGACTAGTTCTGTCAAAATTTATTATTATAATTTACTCTGGTATTTGGTTTGGTTTAACACAAACGAAGGCTTCAACGCCAAAGAATTTTGGTAAACCTAAAGTACCTAATTCTTGAGCTGTTTGATGATTTCTATCTCTAGCCCTTTGCCAAAACTCTCTAGCATCATCACCAGGGAATAAGGCTTTATCTTTTTGTGATTGATGTTTGAAAATAGCATCAATCTTTAAATCCATTTGGTGTTTAGTGAAAGGAATAAAGTAAGTTGCTTCGTCAACATTCCATTCTTCCCAAGCACCACGATATAACCAACATGTAGTATCTTCCACCTTATCTCCTAATTGTTCTAATGCTGTTTTAATAGCTCTATAAACAACTCTATGTGTACCATTTGGATCACTCTAAATTGTCACAATTTAATATGAATAATGTACTCAATTAATTACTTACCAAATCTGCTGCAATAAATACGTGTTTTGCCTTTCTTTCAATTAATAAATCTTTAATCATATCAACATCTTCTTGACCTAATGGTTTCTTTTGAACTTTACCAGTTCTATAGAAAGGTAAATCAAGGAAAATACAATCTCTTTCACCCTTTAAACCTAAAACATCTACAGCATCCATAGCTTCTGCTCTTCTAACGTTTGCCTTTAAATATTGTACTAATTCACTATCTGGGTCATTCTTATTCTTCTTTTGTAAAATATTTTCAATATCTTCTTGTTTTATAAAATCTTTCTTTAAAATATCAGAAGTTAATAAAGAAAATCTTAAATGATTTTTAACATTATTTTCTGGAACGCTAACTGAACCATTTGTCATATAACAAACTTTAACATTAATATCTTTAGTATCTCTTTCTTCAATTGATAATTTCTCCTTTCTTTTAGAAATAATTGAATGCATCATTGCACCCATAGAAATAACATCGTCATCTGGATGAGGTGAAAATATTAAAACAGGTTCATCAATATTATCTGGAATGATTTTAGATTCAGGACTAACTAATGCAATTCTTTTCATTAAATCTTGGAAGATAGAGAAACAAATTTGATCAGTTTCATAATTTTCATGAACTAATAAACTTGTTAAACCATTATTTGCAAAATCTTCAACACCCAATTCACAAATACCTTTCTTTGTTGTTTGAGCTAAATGAATGACAGCCTTCTTCTTATATTCAAATGACCAATCATTAAAACTTCTATTAATCAACCATGGTGTTCTGACGATTTTTAATTTATCAGAAGCTGCTCTATCAAAATAGTAATGACAATTCTTATGCATACGTAAGAAAGTTGAAGGACATTCACTTGGATCTTCAAATTTATGTTCCATTGTTTTATGAACAATCTCACTCTTAGATTCACCTGTTGCAATTAATATAATCTCCTTTGAATTTAAAATTGTACTAATTCCTTGAGTAATTGCACTTGTTGGAACGTTTGCTAAACCTTTGAAAGAGGCAGCTGCATCTAATCTAGTTTTTTGGTCAAGTAAAACTAAACGAGTACCATCTGCTAAAGTACTTCCTGGCTCATTAAAACCAACATGACCAGTTCTTCCAATTCCTAATAGAGCTAAATCAAAACCACCAAGTTGTTGGATTTTTCTTTCATATTCTTCACAAAATTCATTCACTTTATCTTCTGGTAAAGTACCGTCTGGGATATGAATATTCTCCTTTTTGAGATTGACATGATTAAATAGATTTTCATTCATAAAGTAATGATAGGATTGTTTATGAGTTGGTTCCATTGGATAGTATTCATCCAAGTTAAAAGTAATAACATTTTCAAATGATACTTTTCCTTGTTTATATTTTTCAACTAAGGCTTTATATGTTAGAATTGGAGTACTTCCTGTTGGTAAACATAATACAGTTTGTTTTCCTTTCTTATCATTTTGGTTAATAACTTCAATAATTCTATCGGAAACTTGTTCTGCAATCTCTTGTGGAGTATTATGTATATGAACTTTATTTGAATTATAATTTACCATATACAATGCTGCACTATCTAACAATTGATGATTCATCTTGTTTTTAACAATTTATGTGAATGAGAAGAAGTAACAATCGAACCGTTTTTTCCCAAAAGTTTTTTGAATGTCCCGGCAAATGCATTTCCGCTTGCAATTTAAAGATTTTTGAAAAATACCCTTAGAGGCATGCCTATGTACACTTCAACAGCAATTTTCAAAATTTAATTTAATTCACCCAACTACAAATAAAAATTATGGCAAATGAGGAATCATTAACAAAAGTGCAAAGAGCAAGAGGGCATAACAAGGTGACTTTTTAGCTAAATGATTCGGTGAAGGACTGCGTTTGTTGAAGAAAGCAATTTTGTAGATCAGCAACAAATGATAACAATAATTTACTTGTGCTCTGCTTTATTGTTCTACCAGTAAATAGAGTGTCACTTCAATTCATTCACTTTTCACAAGCCCTTAAAATCCATCATCCAACATTACTTTTCTTTTTTTTTAAAAAAAAATGCTTTTTGACCAACAACAAACTAGAAATCACAGTCCACCATGTGATTCCCGATCTGTTCTAGAAGAAAATTTAATGAAGAAAGCAAAACATTCTTTACATAAACATTCCGTATACCGTACTTTTTTACCTCATTCAAAACAATCTAATATGATTAAACCAATTGAAGATTATTGTACTACTAAACTATTAAAACTATCTCAAGTAGCTTTTAATAATAAAACCCAAACAAATAGAGTTGGAGTTACAGAAGATTGTTGTTTTGCTTTATCAACTGATTATAAAGGTTTATTAGCAACTACTGATGGACAATTTAATATTCATTTCTTTGATTATGATGGAAATTATCTAAAACAATTAAAAACAAATCATAAAGAAATTATAACCCAAGTTTGTTTCCTAAAACAACATCATAATAAACTTTTAAATTCTTCTTCTTCTACTATCAATCACTACCATCATACAAAGCCTAAAGAAGAAGAAGAAAAAGACGAACAATTATTAGAAAACCGCGCCCGAGAAAATTACGATAAAATGAAGGAAGAAAAGAGCGAAAATGATGATTTATTAGAACAAGCCTTGATGCAAAGCCTAAAAAAAAAGGAAGAACATGAACTATTAGGAAATACAGAAGAACAAATTTTTTATACAAGTTCTTTAGATAAAACTATAAAAATTTGGAATGGTGAAAATAATATAGAAACATTAAAAGATCATAAAGATTGGATAAGATGTTTAGATATTTCATCAGATAATTCAACATTAATTTCTGGATGTATTTCAGGTAGAATATTTGGTTGGGATTGTTTAAATTCACATAAAATTAAATTTCAAATTTCAAATGATCCACCAACTATTGCTAATGGTTTAAATACAATTAATTCTTTAAATTTTTGTAATTTAGATAATAATGTATTAGTTTCTGGAAGTAGAGATGGATATATTCGTATGTATGATATACGATCGAATAGTACTTTAAATGATAATTGTTTAAAACCTATTATTAAGATGAAAACACATGAAGGTAAATTAAATCAAATAGTTTTTACATCTGATGATAGATATATGTTGTCAAGTGGTAGAGATAATTATATTAGATTATTAGATAGAAGAAAATTACCATGTAATGTTACAGATGATTTAAATTATATAAAACCATTAACATTACAAACATATAATAAGCATAAATGTTTAAGTTATAATGTAAATTGTACTTTCTTTAGTAATGAAAATTATGTAATGACTGGTTCAGAAGATAATAAGATTTATATTTATGAAACATTTTCAGGTAAATTAGTTAACGTTTTAGAAGGACATGAATCTGTAGTACATTTATTATTAAATTTAAATGAAAGAGATATTATCTCAAATTCTATTGAAAGTTCAAGAATATTCTTTTGGAGGCCTTCAACAGAAGATGTTAAAATTTCTTTAGAGAATGAAGTTGAAAATACTTTAGAAAGATCTATTTTAGAAGAATTAATGAGAACACATGGTGATTCTTTATTAAATTTATATCATACTAATAGTTTAAATGGTGGTGATGATAGTGGTTTAAGTGGTTTAGGTGATTCAATTACTGTGACACCTGAAAATGAAGGTGTTTTTAGAGATATAACTAGAACTTTTATTGAATTATTAGTACAAAATCAACAACAAGTATTAAATCAATATGGTATACAAGTAGAACCTCAAGATGATGATGATTCTTCTGATGAAGAACAAGTTGATTAATTTATTTAATTTTATAAAAAATAAATTATTTATTTATTAAACTTAGCTCATTACTTAGGTGTAGTTGATAAGGCAGATTTATCCAACTACCATTTACAATTTGTTACTTCCATTTGCAACATTTTTATTCATTGGTGAAGGAGGAGTAACTATTATTGATACAGCGTTTGGAACACCTCGCTCAGTATCGTTGCTATTATTCTTACATTCATTTGCGTTTATTTGTAGATTTCTTTTTGAAAGACTGTTTGATGAAATGATATTAAGGCTAGGGGAGACACTTGATTCTGAACTAGTAGGAGTAAAGTTGATGACTAACTTTTTTCTAGGGCTATGAGCAACCTTTGTACTATTATTCTTCTTAATACACATGTTATCCGCTACTACTTTTATTCCTCTTTGTTCTTTCATTAATGTTATCTTTTAAGGTGGTATGTGTTCAATTTTTTTTTCTAATGCACGTAATTCACTCACGGTTAAAGGTGTGTTGAACTTTTAACAAAAATTAAAGGACCAATTTAACGGAAAGTAACTGATTTACTTTGATGCCTTCCTTGTCAAATTATTTTATTGTACGAATTACATCAATCTATCATCATTTCAATTATGCTTTAAAATTACTTAATTAACATCACAACCAATTTCATGTTATAATTAGTAGTTATAAGTTGAAATTTCATATTATTACAATATATTAAGCTACATTCAAATCATTATACATCTATTATTAAGGCAATTTAAAATCTTAACAATATTCTATTTACAAAAAGATAGACTTATAAACTTGTTCATCTGCATTCTTTGGTACATTTATATCAACAACTTGTTCTACTTCCTTCTCCACTTTTCTCATCTTTTTCTTTTTTGATTTCTTTTCCTTCTTTTCTTTACGTTTCTTCTTTGCAGCCAACAATAACTCTTCTTGTATACGTTTCGAAACCTCTAACGGAGGATTTAATTGCAAAACATCTTCATCCTCTATCGGAACGCTTCCATCATCATCCTTATTATTACTTTCCTTACTACTATTGTTATCTAAATGTAAAACATTCTTATCCGTTTTAGCCTGATCTAAAGAAGAAGAAAGAGGGGATGAAGAAAATTTACATTCACATACAATACAAGCACCATCCTTTCTAGCTAAATCTAAGGCTTCTTCACTAATAACATGTCCACATTTCTTAAGTAAATAAACATTAAATTGTCCTCTAATTTCCTCTCCAGTTACAGGACATATAAATAATGCATTCGTAAACGTTCCGACACTTGTCTTATCAATTGTATCTACAACTACAATATCCTTCTTCTTCTTGTTCTTATCATTCACGCAATTAACAATAGAAGAAGAAGATGAAGAAGAAGCCTGAAAAGAAGAAGAATTAGCCTTCTTCTTTCTAGTAAATTGTACATTATATAAATCAGATAATCCAGAAATATGTCCAATAATTAATTCATTCTTTTTCTTTTTTTGTTTATCTAATAAACATTCTAATAAATCTTTTTTATTATATAAAAATCCACATTTATCTGCAACTATAGGTTCCGATAATATTTCTTTTGTTAAATGACAAGTAGTCCATATGGTTGAATTAATTAAATCTTTATCTATTTTTTTGGCTTCTTTTTTAGTTTTAATTATTAAATCTCTTCTTTCACAAATAGTTCCTCCGTCACAACCCATTTTGAATTTTTCTCAATTAATTGTTATTATTTTTTTTTGTAATTTGTAATTTTTTTTTAAATTTTTTTTTAAATTTTTTTTTGTAATTTTTTTAATTTGCAAAAAGCACAACTTCAATTAAATCTTTTAGCAAGCAGGCTGAATATGATGAAAAACAGTCATGTGTTGCGAACAAAGTGATAAGGAAAAGTGAACAAAAAAGTGGATTGCAAATAGACTAAATGAAAACACTTAACCAATTTATTTAAAAGGATTTATAAAATTTCAAGATATAGTCTCAGTCCCTTAAATTAATACTGTCATTTCTGAAATCATAAAGCTTTGAATTTATTGGATGCTAAAAAAAAATTTTCAATAGTTTTTGACTTCAATTGTAAAGAAAACTAATTTGAAGGCTAAAAATAAAATATAAAATAAAAAAAGATATTACCAATGAGAACATTATTCTCACTTTCCACAAAGCAATTGTTAAGGCTTCCCCAAACTTTGATTAAGAAGAAGCTATACAAACTTTGTGAGTAATACTTTAACATCTACGGCCATACCACTGTGAAATATATGTTATAAATTAATTTTATTACAT
>CADWAF010002302.1:0-17382 GCA_902984215.1 Willaertia magna | reverse complement strand
TTTTAATTTATTTAAATACACTTAAAAGTGTTCTAAGTCCAACATCAATGGATAAAGATAATCAATTAAATGTTTTTATTGTTCCAAAATGGAATTTATTAAGTAAAAAGATAAAGGAGAAATGGTTGAAAGAATATCAATAATTTATTCATTATCAATATTAAAAGTATTATTCTCTATTGTTTTGTTTCTTAATATAGATTTTAATAATTCATTAAAACTATCAACATCTTCACCTAAAACTATTTGTTCAGCATTAGATAAAGTAAATTCATTTGCTCTGGAATCTTTTACCATTTGATATGGATGTAAAACATAAGAACGAATAATATTTCCACCAAATTGATTACTTTCCATTTCTTGTTTTGTAATATCTTTTAATTCTTTAATTTTTTTATCTCTTTCTAATTGTTGTAATCTTGATTTTAAGGCTTGAATTGCTTTTTCTTTATTTTGATGTTGAGATCTACTAAATGTAGATTGTACTTGTATTCCTGTTGGAATATGTGTAACTCTTACACCAGATTCTGTTTTATTTGCATGTTGACCTCCTGCAGTTGCTGCTCTAATTGTATCAATTCTTAAATCCTTTTCTGAAATATTTTGAAATATAGAAGAAATATCTTCATCATCTATTGCTGAAGGATAAACTCTAACACTACTAAAAGAAGTATGTCTTTTGTGCTATTGTTGTTACAATAATTGTAAATTCTCATTAAAAATAAAATTACATACTGCTGAATCAAAAGGTGATAATCTAACTAAACGATGAACTCCTTGTTCAAACTTTAAATATCCATAAGCATACATTCCACTAATTAACAATGTGGCAAATCTTATTCCTCCTTCTTTATTATGGGAAATATCTTCAATAGAAACATCAAAATTTGAAAGATTTGTTTTTCTTGCCCAATTTAAATACATATTTAATAACATATTACTCCAATCTGCTGCATCTACACCTCCAGCACCAGTATGAATTTCTAAATAACAATCTCTTATATCTTGTGTATCATACCTTTATTATTGAGATAAATCAAATTGTCACAGTTACTTACATCATTGATTCTAATTCTTTCTTTGATAATTTATTTATCATTTCTTCAATAGAAGAATCTAGTTGACTTATCATTTCTAAATCTTGTTCTTCTTCAGCCAATAATAATAACTCTTCTTGATTATGTATTTCCAAAATTGTTTTCGTAATAAAATCAACCTTCTCTTCTAACAAATTTTGTTTTTTAATTACTTGTTGAGCAAAAGATGAATTTTCCCAAAAATTAGGTCGAGAAGTAATTTCTTTTATTTCTTTCAATTGAGATTTAAGATTTGATTCATTCCATTGTTTAGAAATATTTTGATAAATTTCTTTCGCTTGTTTTAATTTATCTTTATTCAATGAAACTATTATATTATTATTTATATCGAGGGTGTTGTTGTTGTTGTTATTAACAACCATTGTGGAAGAAAGAGTTCCGAAAGGTTTGCAATAGAAACGACAAATCCTACAAGCCTTCATTTTTTTAATTCTTATTGTCATCTCAATATCAACCAATCAATTAATTATCTTCATGTTGAAGATTTCTAAGAGAAATTCTAGCATCTAAATAAGCCAATTGAACAATTCCATAAATAATATCAAATAAAAATAAATAACATAAAAAGAATATAGATGTACTACTTTCCAATGTATGAGAAGATGATTGTAATATTGTATGTACAGACATTTGTCCATCTTTTAAAGTTCCAACTTGTAAAGGAGTAGTATCAAAACCAGATGATGGTTCAATAAAATCTAAAAATTGAATCCCTTTCATATAATCCATTCCAAATAAAGCATCAATTACATGAAAGAATATTATTGGTGAAATTGTAATTATAAAAAATATAATTTTACGGTTTTGGATAATATATTTTAATGAATATAAACTATACATTGGGAAGTTAGGTCTAAATATTTGGTAATAAAGACCAAGTTGTAACATTCTTATAAAAAAGATTAATAAAGAATGATCAATAAAATAGGAATATATTCCTTCTATTAATAATAATTGAAATGTTAATTTTATAATTCGTTTTAATTCTATTTTTTTATTTGATGATTCATCTGATGAATTATTTGATAATAGACTATCTCTTTCCGATGAATTTTCATCAATTTCAATGGTTACGTCGTTATTATTGTTGATCATTTTTTTATTTTACAAAAATTGGTCAGTTTTACAAATTAAAATTTTAAATTGTTTCTGGAAATTATAAAGTTTAAGGTTCATAAAAACATAAAGGTTCTAACAAACTAAAGGAAGATGAAAGAATAAAAGCAAGTTTAGTGTGTTGTTAGGATTTTGGCGCTTCAGTAGTTTCTTTCTAACGCGCTTTTGTAATAATTTCAAAAAAATAATTTTGTTGAAAGGATGACAATAAAAAAAAGAAAATAAAAAAATGATTAATGACAGCAACAGTCCCAACAATAATAAATCTAAATTAGCTTTGGATCTGAGTAAAATAAGACCATCAAATAGTAATGTTTCACCTATCCGATTAATTAAAACAGCTAGAGAAAGAAGACATGGAATAAGATTAACTCCAACAACATCTAGTATGTTTAGATTGGAAGGATTTGAGGATGAAGAAGATGATAGTAGTGATGATATAATGTCAACATCAACAAGTAATAGTGAATTTGATCAATTAGAAGATATTTTAACATTTCAATTACCAATGAGTCCGAAATATAAAACAAATGCATTTTCAACATCTCAAGCAGAAATTCAAACGAATAAACGTAGGAAAAAACGTACAACTATGATAAATCCGAATCTTTGTCTTAAATTTTCACTTGATAAGTAAGTGCTCTTCATTTCTTCTTCTTCTTTAAAAACTGAATAATTGCTTATTTAAAATTTCATTAAAAATGTTATTGTTTTCCGCCAAAAATTAAAACTACAGTTTCAAAGGCTTGATAAAATCAAATTCGGAACCTAAAAATTTAGAAAATTGTGGAATAGCTGAAGAAGATAAAGATGAATCTATAATACAGGCTCAATTACATGTTTTAAAACGGATAAAGAAATCGGAACAAAATTATGCATGGATACCTATAACTCATACAAATGATGTTGTACTTTATAGAAGAGAAGAAGAAACAAATGGAAAATCAATGGAAGAAGTGGTGAACCAAAAAATTTCATTTGAAACAACAGTTTCCGTAGATTTCTATTTTGAAAAAGTTATACCTCTATTATTTGCTTTAATTAATACTAAAACGAATCAAGTTCTAGGTACATATGAAGGGACCTTAGCTGAGATATGTGGATCATCGGGGTTGATGGTTAGGAAAAAATTAACTAAGCAAAGAAAACATTTTTGTGACATTGTTATTCAGGCTATACCTCCTTCTGCGGAAAAGAAAAAGTCTAAAAGATTTTCTAAAAGATTTGAAGATGAAATAATTGTTGATTTGGATTCTACTTTTGTTGAAGAGGAATATGAAGAGGATGATATTATGTCTGTAAATAATAACACACCACCAACCAGTAATACCTCTAGAAGGAGAAAGAAAAAATCAGGAGAAGAAGAAACATTCCTAGATTTTGAAATTTCATTTAAGTTAGAAAGAAAATACAAGGATTGTTTTATGGTTGTAAGCCAACAATTTTATTCAGATTCTGACCTTGAAGGAACTTTCATACCATTATATACAAGTGAAACAAATGCTAAATTAACTAGATATCCTTCATTTGGATCTTTTTCTATAAAACCAACAATGGGATTTAAAAGAATTAATTTTCGATTTGAATTATTTTATTGGGAAAGTGTCCAAAAACAACAATTTGAAGATAGTACTACTTCATCTAAATTTTCTGGAGATTTAATAGGTGGATATCATCGTCATTATTTAAGCGATGATATTAATACTCCATTATCCCCTGATTTTAGAAATGATGTAAATTCAAGTATTGGACATTACAAAACATTAATTGGGACAACTGAACTGTCTTATAGTGAATTGATGAATTCTCCACCTCCCAATAATAATAATAGTGTGTCAGGAACTCATAATTCAAATGGTAGTGCTAACAGTGATTCTGAATTGTTAGGTCCTTGTTCAACTATTGCCAATTTAGCTTTAAGTGGAGCAATACCCATTAATTCTGAACCAATTAGAAGAAATAGTACAGATATTTCAAGTAATATATCTATAAGAATACCTAGAACTCCAAAGAAAAGATATTCTAAATTACATGGTAGAAGTATTTCTGAAAATGAAAATAATTTAATTAATTCACCAAATACTCAACAATCATCAAATAATAACGAACCTTTAATTGTACCTATTATTGTAGATAAAAAGGTTCATACAATGAAAGAAGAGACATTACATCCATTGGGTGTAAATCCAGAAGATTCTGATAATTTAGCAGTTGTACATCGTAGAAGAAAGGTACTTTCTGTTATTTCTGTACAAAGTGGAAATATTGTATTTAAGAATGTTAAGGAAAGAAAAACTCAAATGAGAGAACAAACAGAAAGTGATGTAACTTATAGTTTTCTGGATTACATGAAAGCAGGATTACGTTTTAAAATGTATTTTGCTTTAGATTTTACGAAAGATAATTGTGAGCCTAGAAATGAAAGTAATTTACATAGGGCACCTAGGGGACAGAAATCTATTTATGAACAATCTATGGAAGCTATTGGTAAAAGAATAGCTCAATATGAATCTAATTTGACATCTTTTCATTTAGTTGGGTTTGGAAATGATAGGAAAAAACCTGTATTTAATTTATATGAATGTGATGATGAAGAATTATCTGCTTCCTCGTCTTCATTTCGTGATTTATGTGAAGATAAAACACAAAATTATATTTATAGTGTTTTATATCCTAGATATAATCCTCCCTTAAAATTACATCAACTGTCACCTGTAAGTATTTTTAATCATATTACAAATTATAATTACAATTATAAAAGATTTATCGACAATATGTTTCACAAATACAAACATTTAAATTAAGCATGCAAGATTGTGTAAAAACATCACATTACGCATTTACTGAAACAAATGTTCACCAAGGAACTGCCTTCCTTCAAAATGTAAATAAGTATTTTGTGCCAAATTTTGATACCTATCAACAACGAAAAGAAGTTGTTGAAAGAACAATTTCACCACCTGAATTTGTTCATCTTACTTATGGAATAGATAAACCAGTTCATAACAAACATGTAACATATACTTCACCTAGATATGCAAATAGTTGTTCTGGAATATTTGTTTCATTAGATGAAGAATCTGAAGGACCACATCCAAGATTTAAACAACATTTGCATAGTCATTCTTCAAATCAACAACAACAAAAAACACCAGTATTTAAAATGAATACTAAATATGCACCTAATGATTTTTATCCTGTAATAAGTGATGTTATTGATTTAAGTTGTAATTTAAAGAATGAAGAAAGCATAACAGAAACTTTGATCAATCTACACAGAGAAAAACAAAGATTGAAAAATGGTGAAAAGTCTAATTTATTTTTAACTAACAATTCAATTATTTACAATATTTTAGTTATAATGGTACCTAATGATTTTATTCATGTCGAAGAAACAATTTATAAATATGTAGAGGCCTCCCATAAGGCAGCCTTATCAATAATTGTAATAGGTGTAGGAAGTGGAAGTAGTTTTAAAACTCATAGATCAATTAATCTTAATACAAAAGTTGTAAGTAATGTTGGATCTAATAGTAGTGATAGAAAATCTCTACAATTTAGAGTAATGTCCAAAATTCCAACAACATCAGATTTACAATATAGAGGATTAAGGGCAGCTAGAGATTGTGTAACATTTGTCAGATTAAATGATTACGAGACTGTAAGTGAGGCAGCAGAGGCTGCTTTAAGAAATATCCCTTCTCAAGTTTGTAGATATATGAAGATGAAAGGCAAAGGAATATTGTCAAATGAATTCTTTTAAAAAGATAAATAATTTATATAGTACAATATTTTCTTACTTCTTTGGGAAGAAGCAATGAAAAGTAAAGTTGCTACCCTCAGTAGAACCGTTAGGCGCATTGTTGCCATTATTTGGGCTTTTTGGTGCTGAGTTTGATTGCTTCTCGTTCATGTAATGAAATGTCCAACAATTTTCTGATCCTTCGTTGTTGTTGCATGGATCATATGTTGAAATAGTTTCATACTTGTTTCTGACACCAATCCCAGTCTTTCTCTTTTTTCTTATCTTTCCGCTTTTTTTTGTACAATTTCCCAAAATGGTATCTTTTTCTGTGTTGGGGTTGTCAGTAGATTTTTGTGATAAATTTAATGGTTCAGATAAATTTAGTGTTGGAGGTTGTTGGTCGTTATTCAATAAAGAAGAAGATTGTTGTTGTTGCGGTACGAATGTCACAGATTCAACACGATTAATTCTAGAGTTTCTTTGTTCTTCTTCCATTGCATGTAAACTCTGAACAAAGTCTTCTATGTCCAGTTTCAAACCCAATGAAGAATATGGGATGCTTTGGGATGAAGATTCTTGAATACTATTTGGACCCAATAATTTGTCGTTGTTGTAGAATGCAGATAACTGATTTTCAATAAATTGATCCCTTAGCCAAGAAACCACTTGTTGCTGTTGGCTATTGTCTATAATTTGCATAAATTGGGTTTGTGTGTGATTATTAGCATTATCTTGAATTAAAGGAGTAAAAATCATTTCTTGTTTGTTAATTAACTGTTGAATATCTTGATTATTGTATTGTTGATTCATTCTTCTTTGTTGAGTAACGTTGGCTGACCTTCTTTCTCTCTCAACTTTATTATTGTTATTGTTGGGGTTAAAATTACCATAAAACATTATTGTGTTGTTTTTAATTTATTTATTACAAAACAAAGAACATTTAAATACAAAGTAACTGGCAATAGTTATTGACAATTTTTTTGTTTGGAAAGTGTCAACTAATAGAAACAAATAATTTGTATTTATAACCCTAATTTAAACTAAATTTCGGTATTCAACAAGAAACGATTTAAATTGAAAAGCCTTTTTCTTTATAAATTCAACTAATTGGATGTTAAGAACATCTCTACCATGTTCAGATATCACCAGCTTCTCTCTTTACATTCCTTGTTCGCCAATTTTCTTCTTTGTTTACTTGTTTCATTTGATTGAAGTCTACAAAGTGACAATCTGAAACATTCACTTTTTCGTATTTATCTTGGCTATTGTCTTTAAATAAACGATACATTTGCTCTATTTTTAAACTAACATCAGGTGGGTATTCAGTCCAACCAGAAGAGGTTGACCAAAACCATTTCACATCTTTTGTATCAAATATTTGATTAGATATTTGTAATTCTGCAACTTTTGGAGTAAGTGACGTACTCTCACTATCTTTCTCTTCTTTGATTGGAGTAAAATAGTTTGTTATTGCATTTTCCTTCTTTACTTTTTTAGGTGTGGTTCTACTGCTGGATGTATTATTTCCGAGTATATTAGTTCTTTTGTTTGTGTTAATAATGATTGTTGCTTCCCCTTCCATTGATTCTAATTCTTTCCTTAAATTCTTATAAAATTTCTTTGCCTCCGTATTCACAAAATCTACTTTCTTCCAATCTATGTCCAATAATTGTAAGTTTTTTGCGTCCCTAACTCTAGATAGAGCAACATACACCAATCCTGGACAAAATACAAAACTTAGATCAATTTTACAATAATCTAATGTCATACCTTGACTTTTGTGTATTGTAATAGCCCAGGCTAATTTTAAGGGAAAACCCATTCTCCAAACTTCAATATCTTGGCCATGTATCTTAGGTCCTTTAATTCTAAAAACCACAGGAGGAACTTTCAAAACATGGCCATCTAAAAATTGAACAACTGGCACTTTTATATTCGTAGTCCATTTAGGACTAAATTTACTATTTCTTCGTTTTTCCCATTCATCAAATTCAATGCTTTGAAATGTTTCAAAACCAATTACAACACCTCTGGCTCCATTGACAAAATATTTATCTAAATTTTTTGTTAACATTACTTGAGCTCCTACCTTTAGTTCTAAGATAGGAGACATTCTATTATCCATTAACTTTGTCAACATGTTAAACAAACCTGTACTTATCTTTGGATTTAAGGATATTGTTTCTGTATCAAAAAAGTGTGACTCACTCATAATTTCTTTCAATCTTGTATCATTTTCAACATTGACATCTCTATTTGTTGTATACAGCAGTGTAGGTTCTATTCCGTGAATAGTTTGTAACTCTTGCCTCTTTACCTTCTTTAAATAATTAATACTTGTTTGTGACACCTTACCCAGCCTTATCTCATTCAATACATCTAAAAATTCTTTTTCTTTTTGTCTAAAAATTGTCCTCAAATACACAATATTAGGAATAGCCTCTTTAAATATTTCTGAAGCAAATATAAATTTAGAATCTAAGCCATTCTTCACTCCAGAAAATCTTCTAGGTATTGGATTAAGTTGCATAAAATCTCCAGCTAATATAATTTGCTTGCCTGCAAAGAGAGGGAATGATTTTATCACATCCAATGGAATGGGTTGATCGTAAATACTTTTCATAGAGTCCTTAATTCGTTTACTTTCTTCTTTTTCCAATGTTTTTTTGATTTCTTCATAATAACAAACAAATGTTAATACAAAGTGAACTATTTCAAAAAACTCAGCACTAATCATAGAGACTTCATCAATTATAATTGTATCAACTGCTCTTAAATCATTCTTTTTTGACCAAGAACTTCCACAGTTTCCATCTGGATCAATACCAATGAATGAATGTAAGGTAATTCCACCAATATTGACTGCCGCAATACCCGTTGCCGCTGTGCAAGCAAAATCCTTTTTCTCTTTTTTCAATAACGTTATTACTCTAGACATTAGAAATGATTTTCCAGTACCTGCTGAACCTGTTATCAATACATTTCCACCTCTGTGAACAATTTCTAAAGCATGTTGTTGCTCTATTGATAATCCCTCCTTTAAACTTGAAAGTGTGACATTCTTGAGATCAATATTTGCATCTAAATCAAAATCTCTCAAAGAATTTTCAGGTTGTTCGGAACTACTATCACTGGCAGATAGATCGTTCGCTCTTGAAGAACACATTAATATACCATTCTTCCTTTTTCCATTTAGTACAGCATTGTCACTTTCAAAGTTTTCTTCTTTCACCTCTTGTTTTACAAAACTTGGTGCCGTTGTGTTGTTTGTGTAATTATCTAAAGGTTCCTTCTTTATGATTTCGGAAAATGTTATGGCATTATCATTTACTATAACGTCTACTTCACAATCTTCATCTTTTTCTTGTTTGATAGTAAAATTGAGAGAGTTTGCCGCAGTTTCGTTTTCCATAAATTTTTTTATGTTTATTAAAACCAGAAGCGGGAATATTTACAACAACATCTCAAAAATAACAAGTTTAACTAAAATAAAATACTTAGTAAAATTATAAGCAATTTTTAAAAATTTTTATAACAATATCATATTTCTATAGTCAGCGTTGTACACTTAATTAAATTACATAATGACACAAGCCCTGCGTTTAGTTTTTACAGCACCTTTTTTAAAATCATTTGTAACGTCCTCAACAAAATTTGTTTGCGCAGCCATAATATCTAGTTTTTCACCTCTTTTTAGAACTTTTTCAATAGTGTCAACAAGTACATCTTGAATATCCTCAACCTTTTGTTGTGTTGCTGCAATTTTATCGTATTTTACTGGGCTTTCATTGTAAGATTTAATCACTCCTTCAACTAATTTTCTATTTTGACTTTCATTTTGTTTATTTGTTACCATTCCAAATTTCTCTATTAAGTCATTAAGGAAAGCGAAAATAGATCGCTTTGTTGCTGATTCATCTGCAATTACAAAGTAAATATAATCATCTTTGATTTGAATATAAATTAATGAATTTTGGTGAGATAAAATCTTTCTTTGTTCTTCGTTGTTAGACTCCCTTAAAACATTAGGAATAATCTTATCATTTACAACTGAAGAAAATGGTGTTTTCTTAGGTACTTCTACCAACAAGTCAGCCTTGTCTTTGTCCTCAATCAAGTTAATGGAAACATAACGGATTGCCATTTTTTAAGTTGTAGTTTGGTCTAGCGGTGTAACCGCAATGATCATGTGCAGCGCGTTTTTGAATCTCTCTACTAATAGATGTGTTAAAGAATAGAAGGCCGGGATGGTTAATAGAATAATCTTCGTAGTTGTTGAAGAGAAACATTTTGAGCTAATCCCGAACCACTATAACCTTCTCAAAGTTATCCAAACATTATTTTTTCTAGTCCATTTTTAATCTGCTTTTCGAAATATCACAAGTTGTTTGCTCTTGTAGATCAAAAATTTAAATAACAATAGTACAAAAGATAAATAACAAAAAGCTTCGTTTTCTTTGCCAGAATTATCTCAAAACTAAAAAGAATAATTTAAAAGATTCTCTTTCCTCTATCTTGCCTTCAACAAATAACAAAGACCAAAAATTGTAAGAGAAAAAACCAATCATAGCCCACCATAGCCAACAAAAAAAAATAGGCTGATAAAACAAGCTAAGTTTGGGAGGCTTGAGAATTTTTTTTTAAAAAAAGAGAAGAAGCATTTAGATAATAATGAGTGAACAAGAACATAACGAAGAATTTTTTGATGAAGAAGAGGATGAATTACAAGATAATGATGCTTTTACTAGTATCTGGGATCTTGTACCAGGATATTCCCAATCACCTTTAGATAGTATGCTAGAAAATGAAGAAGGAACAACATTAGAACAAGTACTTGATGAAGATACTCTCATACAAGAACTTAAATCAGCAAATCATAAAGTTATTTCCTATTTAAGCAGAGATGATAATATTAACAAGTTAATACATTATATAACCACTGAAGATTACTTAGAACCGGGTGTACAATTAAATCCATTAGATCTTGAAAGAGAAGATGAAGAAACATTAAAAAGAATATACAAATATCCATTTATTACATCCGAGATATTTAATTGTGATATTGAAGAAATTATTACACCAATTATAAAATCAAAAGAAAAGACCTTTTTACTCTTTTCTTATCTTTTAAATAAGGATGAAAGTAAAACACCTAGAAATCCATCACTTTCTCAATATTTCGTTAAGACTGTTTCAACTTTATTTCAAAAATACTATAAGGAGATTGTTGAAACTTTAATGGAAAAGCAAAATGAATTAAATGTTTTACAAAAACTTTTTACTAGTCATATTGGCCTATGTGATATGGATATCTTAATTTTGAAATTACTTGGTTTTGAAACTGCTGATGATACTTTTGATCAAGATGGTTTTGGTGCATTTGCTACACAACAAAGAATTCGTGAATTGTTTTTAATGAAACAAAGAGGAAATGATATGGAACTTCAACAAAAAAAGAAGCAAGTAAGAGAATGGGCTATTAAGAACAATATTTTTGATCTCGTATTAGATAAGTTAGCAAACTGTAATGAAGATGAAGAAGTACATAGAAATGTCTTTTCTTTATTCTCTCAAATTGTTGAAAAGGGAACTAATAATGATTTAACAAATGAATTGTTATCCGAGAAGCACCTTAACTCTATTCTTGATATTATGTTAAAGAATAGTGGTAGTACGATATTAGTTCATGGCATACCATTTTTACGTATTGTTATATCTGCAAATGATGAAATTGAAGATTCTGATGATGATACTTCTGATGAAGGAACACAAAAATCTCATCAAGGAATGGGATCAAAAATCATTCCTATCATTCTTTCACGTACCAAACAATTTACCTCTTTACTAAATGATCAAGAGTTTATTACACAATTACCATCAATGGCTTTAACTCATGGTGTTTTAGATCCACCCCTAGGTGAAACAAGATTAAGAGTTATTGAACATTTATTAACATTATTTAAAATTTCTCAAAATAATTTAGATTATCAAAAGGAGTTAACCTCTTTAAATGTAATGAATATTTTAATTGATTTATTCTTTAAATATGAATTTAACTCTATGCTCCATTGCCAAGTATATGATATGATAAAGATTGTATTAACAAGTAATAATACTGAAATGAAATTAAAGTTAATTAAGGATTGCGAATTATGTCAAAAACTTTTAGCAGCACACGATAAGAACAAACAAAGACTTTCAGAATCTAAAGGTTTTAGTTTAGGATACATGGGATTTGTAGTTGAAATTTCAAACGCAATAAGACGTGCAGGTGAAGGTGATTCTGAACTAGCAAAATACTTAACTAGTGTACAAGGATGGAAAGAATATGTTTTCGGTCCTTTGTTAGAAAGAAATACTCAAAACGAAAAACAATTAGGTGGTCCAGTCCCAATAGGAACCTTCAGCGCTTCAGCTTATGCACATGAAGAGGAAGACGATGATGACTATGGTTATGATGAAGAAGATTCTTCTGACTCTGACGAAGAAGTTGTTGTGAAAAGAACTCATTCAGATTCCGATTCTGATGATGATAGTGAAGTTATTAGGAAAAAACCAGAAGAAGATGATCAAGTGTACATGTAAAACACGAGCATAGTATAATAATAAATCTTTTTGTTAATTAAATGTTAGGATTACAAAAAAATATCATGAACTATTCAACAACAAGCGATTTGAAAAAGGATTACATGGCATTAAGCAACTTTTGCGATAGGACACCAAGAGATGATGTAATTTATGGAATTCACCACTTTCTGGAAGAATTACCAAAGCCAAAAACTGAGGAAACTTCTGCACCAAATATTGAGGAGGACCAAAACGAAGAACCTCAACAAGTTTCCGAAAAACCAGCAGAAACTGCTGTTGTGAATAGACTACAAATTGATGATTTTACAGACCTAGACGAAGGGGATATACACAAAATACAAACAGAAATTTCAATATTTAGACCAAACCCTAGGTTATGTTTTTTAGATGCACTCCCCTTAGCAAAATCTATAGCTATTGTACCTTTAAATTTTTCGTCCCTCAAGTAAGTTTCAACACAGTTTAAAAGTTAACTTGACTGATTTCTAGGTTAGTTTCTTGTGGATTGAGTACTCAAAGTATAAGAGCTTTGGGAATAGCACTTACCCATAGAAAAACATTAAGATATCTTAGTGTAGAAATGAACCCCATCAACAAATCATTCAACCAAATAGATGAAGAATTAACATCTAGATCAGAAATGATTGAGAAAATGCATTTAAGTATTTCCATAAAAACAAATGAAAAAGTAGAAGAAGATGACCCTAAGAAAAAGAAAAAAGTGGTTCCTAAACTATTAACAAACAACAAAAAAGTGGAAGAGAACTCAGAAGAATTGCAATTAATTAATGAAAGATTTTTTACCTCAGAGAACACCAGTCCTTTTGCTCCTTTATTTATGACAAGTGCAAAATATTTGAGTCTGAGAGGGAATGACCTTACTGATGACGATGCAGTATTCATAGCTAAAATCTTACAGGATAATAGTGAACTTTTTTCCCTTAATTTATTTGGAAATAAAATTGGAGACGTTGGTGGGGTGGCAATAGCAAACGCTTTAAAAACAAACCAAAAATTATTGTCATTAAGTTTGGCCATGAACAGAATTACAGATAAAACTGTGATTGAAATTTGTAACAGTATGAGCAGCTATGATATTTATTCAGAAGAAGAGTTCCAAAAGGCCAGGGAATGTATTTACAAGAGTTATTACGGGTATTTAAATATTTCTAGAGATCCCACTACACAAAAGTTAAATCTACCACAAGTCCCTCCAAACCTTATGTCAGAGGCTGAAAAGAAAAAGGTGAAATCATCAGCCTCTTCCTCAACAAAACCAACAAAATTGGGAGTGGTTCCAGAAGTATTACAATGGGACAAAGACGCTAAAAGGTATGAAGAAGAAATTTCCTTAATGTCGCCTCGAAAAAGTCCAACAACAACAAAGAAACCGTCACCATTCTCGCCACAGAAGAAATCCAGACCAACTACACCATCTAAGGTTGTGCAAACAGAAGATTTGAGACAAACCATTGCTCCAAAACCTATATATAATGTCCCTGGTAACTCTTTAATAAGGAACATTAATTTAGGTTCCAATCCTGACGTAACAGATTTGGGAGCTAATTATTTTCTTTCTGCCATTGAATATAACAGTAACATTTGCAGAATATCTCTTTCTGAAACTATGGTAACTGATATTATGTTCGAAAAGATAGTGGGAAAACTGCTAGGTCAAAGTGAAGAAAACCAATAGTAAAGCAAAAGTAAGAAAGGAGGAATCAACTGCACTGTTGTAGTTAACCGGGGTTACTTGCTCACTGCACTTCTTTCCTGTATTGTGGTGTGCTGTTTTGGAACAAAGAAGTATTGAATTTTATTTCGCTTTTTTGCTGTAAAGCGAATGTTTACAATCGTTCATTTTAACAAATAAGTTTACCTTTACTTTTGAGAAGGCCTATTCCTCGCCCAATAACACTTAAACAAAGAAAAGAATGAATCAACTACACATAGCATCACAGACCTGAATCTGGTGTCTTCATTCACTATAACCTGATAACATGTAGACTTGTGGTCATAACCAACACACATGTAGAAGATAACACATGTTTGAAGACTCTCCGCCCTTTCTAGAACGACTCCCCAACCAATGAATATTCTGACGCCTTTTTACAATGGCTTTCTAAAGTCTTAAAAAAACCTTCAATCCTTCAAGAAAAAAATCCATCAAAAAAAAACAATGAAATTCACACTAACCTTTATCTTTGCTCTTTTATTGGCAACGGTAGCACTATGCCAAAGAGAAATAACTGTTCAAAAGTATAATATTAAACCAAAATCACTTTCCGTTTCTGGTATCAGTGCTGGAGGATACATGTCTGTACAATTCGAAGTAGCTTTTTCTAATTCCGTAAAAGGTGCCGGTGTTGTTGCTGGTGGTCCTTACTGGTGTGCACAATCTCAAATGTTAAATGCTTTACAAGCTTGTATGAAAACACCTTCATCCATTTCTTTAAGTCCATTAAAATCTCAAGCTCAAAGCTATGCTAAACAAGGTTTAATTGATCCACTTGAAAATTTATTAAAACATAAAATCTATTTATACAGTGGTTCCAAAGATACTGTTGTTGTACCAGGAGTTATGAAAAAGCTTTTAGAACAATATACTGATACTTTTAACGTTCCAAAAGAAAATATTGTTACTAATTTTGATACTGCTAGTGAACATGCAATGATTACAGATGATTTTGGTAATCGTTGTGATTATGCTGGTTCTCCATACATCAACAACTGTAAATTGGATGTTTCAAATGAAATTTTAAGAACTATTTATTTTGAAGATTACACTCAAAATGCTACTGCTGCAGCTATTGACTCTAATCTCTTTTATTATAAACAAACTGGATCTTATTCTGCACCTTCTTTTGATAGTAAAGGATATATTTATGTTCCGACTGCTTGCCAACAAGGTACTCAATGTAAGGTACACGTAGCTTTCCATGGTTGTGTCCAAGGTGTTTCCAGTATTGGTCTTGATTATGTTAAGAACGCAGGTTATAACAAACATGCAGAAAGTAATAACTTAATTGTTGTTTATCCACAAGCAACTACATCATACTTCAATCCTCTTAATCCAAATGGCTGCTTCGATTGGTGGGGATATGATCAAGCTTTACCAATTAATCCAAGTGTTTATGCAACAAAACAAGGTAAACAAATAGCTGCTATTGCTGCTTTATTAAAAGCTTTAGGTGTTGATTTAAATTAGAGACTTTTGGGATTAATTAAACATTCCAATTTTGTGTGTATATAATACAACGAAACAAACCCTGTAAAATAAATAAAAACCAATTTTAAAGTTTAAATTTGAAAACATTAATTTTGCTTTCTTATCAACTTAATACACAAAAATTTTAACAACAAACCTTTAACAATTATTCGCTGCATAAACAACCTACAGAACATTAAAAGTAGTTTTGTAAGCCAATTTCTATTGTAACATTCTACTGTCTCACCTTTTATCGCTTTTCCCATTGAAAGCTATCCACTTCATCGTCTCAAGTAATTTAACACGTGTCCCGAAATTAAATTCATAAAAAAAAAGAAAATGGCATCGGCATATCATAGACAAACTCACACAAACAATCGGAATTTAGAAGATGATAAGGATGGTTTTAATTATAACAATAATAATATGAAACGAACGAATAGTGATGATGATTATGAAATGATGCGTTCCGTTTCCGTTGCAAATATACCATTAGAAAATCAATATGCAAGTAAAGCAATGGAAGGAATAGATAATTACCATCATCATGAACCAATTGTACCAAATAATACAAGCACTAGTACTAGTGCTTCTAAAGAATCATTCCATAAAAACATTTTAAAAACAGCTTTTGAAATGATTCAATGTGTTATAGGTATATATGCTTCTTTTATGATTATGGGTTATTATCAAGAACAAATAACTAGAAGACCATATGGTGGTAAAGAACAAGAAGAATCAAATAATGAATTAATTGAATATTTTAATTATCCATTATTTTTAGTATTTTTACAATGTGTATTAAATTCTATTGTTGCTTATTTTAAAATTAAATTATATCCAAGTGAACATGGTAGAACAAGTAAAGTTCCAACTAAATATTATTTATCTGCATCATTTGCATATGTATGTGCAGTTGCGTCAAGTAATGCAGCATTAGTTTATGTAAATTATCCAACACAAGTTTTAGCAAAATCATGTAAGATGATACCTGTAATGTTAATGGGTATTATTGTTGCAAGAAAGAGTTATCCATTTTCAAGAATTGTTGCAGTTTTAATGACATCAATTGGTATTTCAATTTTTATGATTGATAGATTTGGACATAAACAAAAACATACAAATGATAATGATAATAATATTTATGGTTTATTACTTTTAGTATTTTCATTGGCAGCTGATGGTTTTACTAATTCTACACAAGATTTAATGAGATCTTTAAAAGATAAACCAACTGCTGATGAATTAATGCTTTATATGAATTCATATGCAAGTATATTTGTTGGTGTTGCAATGTTATGGACTGGTCAATTCTTACCTGCAATTGATTTTTGTATTAGACATCATGCTATTATTTCACATATTGCAATATTTTGTGTTACAATGGCTGCTGGTCAAATATTTATTTTTTGGTGTATTGCTAGTTTTGGAACTTTAATTTTATCAATTATTACAACTACACGTAAATTCTTTACTATTTTATGGTCTGTATTTAGTTTTGGTCATGAAATGTCAAATGTTCAATGGATTGGTGTTTTAGTTGTATTCATTGGTTTAATGTATGATATTGCTGCAAGTGTTCATAAAGAACATAAGAAATCTCAAGTAAAATCTAATTAAATAAATTC